>VWZX01001038.1:242399-303473 GCA_013399015.1 Galbula dea | reverse complement strand
CCCCTCCACCTCTTCTGGATTAACTGAAAAGCAGAATCTGATATTCAGGTTGTGCTGTTGAGGAGTGATCTGACACATAACTTGCATCTAAGTGTTTGGTTTCCTGCCTGGATGAGTGAGCAAACATTTCTAAGTGGACATAATCATGTACAAATGGAATTCACTGCTGTGCAAAAGGCTATCAGGCATAAATGGTATTGTACTGCCTTGTGGCACTGCTGATGCTCAGCCAAGGATGTATTTACAATGAAGTAAGCCTAAAAAAAGTTCATTTTCCACCAATTTAATGCCTGTCCATTCTGAAAGTATTAGTACACAGGGAAAGTGGTCAGCAGGGTGCTCAGAGCTCACCAGATCCATATCAGCTGCATCTTTTGAGGTATTTATTCAACCCAAACTATACTGATGACAGCAGCAGAGCAGATGTGATTTCAACAGATGACAAACCCATTCCAAAAGGGTTGACACTGTCATTAAAATAGCTTTGAAAGTAAAAAAGAAAAAAAAAAAAAGCAAACAAACAACAAACCCAACAATTAGCTTAAGATTTCTGTTACATCTTTTCCTCTCAGTGCACAAATCAAGCTCAAAGCAGGGCAAGAGCCATTCCTGCCATAAACAGAATCGAATATATTGCAGTATTTCTGCTGAAAGCAAGAGGAGCTGAAGCTAAGATATTATAATATGTGAAAAAAACAGCCCCCCAATTAGATCCCTTTATCCCTAGCATATGGCAGGGAGGTATATGCTATGTTCTAATGCCTTTTCAGAGCTATTTTAAGCTCCTATGAGGCTGCAATCTGAGAGGAGTGGTGACAGATCCACAGGCACAACTGGGTTACATTCATCATCTATGCGACTCCAGAACTCCTAGCAGAGAGGAACTTCAGAGGAAGGAGAAGAAACTTCCCTTTTCAGCCCTAAAAGCTCTATTCCTCACATTTTCTGGGGAAATAAAAAAGGAAAGAGGCCAAGAGAAATGTTCAGTGGATGGAGAACCTGCCAATGAACCAGCCTGACCAGTTTGCTGGCACCTCATAAACTGGGAGGTGACAACAGGATCGGTGATGAACGAAGCCACGAGCTGGCTCTTTATCTTCCTACAGCCCTTTTTTTTTTCTGTAATCAGTTTCTGTATTCAGGTTTAAATATGCAGCTTTTTCATGCATTCATGTATTGGCTTGAGCCTAAACTTTCAGCTGAAGCTTTCATCAGCAGACTACACGTTGAAGCCTCTCAGCATCAGTGCTGCTGCTCAGGGTTGCCTTTGACAGGCGAGTCACAGGGATAGCTGAGCTCTCTACATTCCACTTCCACCAAAGGAAACAGCTCAGGCTGGAGAAGCAACTTCAAAGCCTTGCAAAAACCTGCAAAGAACTCCAAGTTCCTCTACAAACAAGGGTAAAAATCCCAGTGGTTGCAGCAGAGATGGGATTGGACAGTTTAGATGGGTAGGAGATGAGCTCAGAGGCTGAGCTGTGTCTTAACCTGCTGGGCAGACATCATTTTGTTATGGCCAATTTCTTTTTGATGGAGAGGAGGGCAGGTTCTCAGCAATGGTGAGAGGAGGATTGCTAGGAGTAATGCAGTTTTCTCTTAGGATGGATGCCCAGAGGTTCACCTCTTTCTAGAATGTTCCTTTTCCTGATTACCTTGGCAAAAACCAGAACTTTCCTCTGCTCCCCTGTTGCCCTTTTAAAGAGGGGAGGTCCCAGCCCATGGTGGGTCTCCATCTTTTTGGTTAGGAAAGCAACTTCAACAGATCCTATTTCACCCTTCACCATTGGGTTTTAAATACATGTAGACCTCAGAGCACTGGAATGCCATCCAGCTTACAGGGGCTTACCACAGAAGAGAGGGAGAATGTCTGCAGCTTGGAGATGATCAAGTAACAGCAGGAGAGGACCTCATTCTTCAGGCCCCTCACAAGCTATCAGCTACCTGATTGCAGTGATGTATGGGCATGAAATACCACCTTTCCCCATGGCTTCCCGAGGTCTGGAAGCACACACTGGCTAAGGAACAGATTCTGCCTCTCCCAGAGCAGCAGCTGCACTCAAACCACATTCCAATGGGATTCTAAAGTCCATAGGCAAGGTTATGGAGAAGAAAATAAGGAAGGATTGCACACTGCCAAGTACTGAGCACTTGTTCCTGTAAGGTTCAATAGGAGTATATCAGGAGGAGTGGGACTGTGTTTAAATGATTAATAAGATTCACAGATAAATTTGCATAATATTTCATATCAAATAACTATGCATAAATCCCATTTGCTCCTATTAAATAACTTGATAATTATTGCACCTGAGAGAAGCTTGAGAACATACTCCCCAGGGAATAGCTACTAGCAGCCAGGAGGTACCTACACTGCCTGCTTTCCATTTCACACAATCCCAGCATGCTGGGGGTTGGAAGGGACCTCTGGGGATCACCCAGTCCAACCTCCCTGCTCCAGCAGGGTCACCCACAGCAGCTTGCCCAGGGTCACCTCCAGCTGCCTTTGCCATCTCTCCACACAAGAAGACTCCACAGCCTCTCTGGGCAGCCTAGGCCAGGGCTCCAACACCCTCAAAGTCAAAGAAGCTTCTCCTCCTGCTCAGCTGGAACCTCCTGGCTTCCAGTTGGTGCCCAGTGCCCCTTGGGCTGTCCCTGGGCACCACTGAGCAGAGTCTGGCACCAGCCTCTTGCCCCCAGCCTGCAGCTCTTGCTCAGCATGGAGCATCTCCCCTCTGGGGCTGCTCTTCTCCAGGCTCAGCAGCCCCAGGGCTCTCAGCCTTTCCTCCTGCCAGAGATGCTCCAGTGCCTTCAGCATCTTCCTGGGCTCTGCTGGACTCTCTCCAGCAGTTCTCTGGTCCCTCTTCAACTGGGAAGCCCAGAACTGGCCCCAGGACTCCAGTTGTGGCCTCCCTAGGGCAGCACAGAGGAGGAGGAGGAAGAGCAAATAATATTTGTAAGCCAGTATTTTTAAGAGGTCAAAACATGAACAGACACCATGCTCATGAGCCCAGAGGAATGGAGCTGCTCCTTCATTTGGAAATGCAAACTCTACTTTATCTGTTGTTGATGCCAATGAGTCACTAGCTCTGCATCTGTTTTATGAAAACATCACAACTATAATTGTAAAATAATCCTTTAAAAGGCAGGGTTATTACCACTGCTGAGTTTTCTCTCTCACTCCAGCTCCTCAGAGGGTACTTTCTGGAGCAATTTGCATGGTAGTCAAAAGCATGCAAAAACTTATAAATACCAACACAGATGCCAACATGTTAGGAGAAATAGAGTTATCACTTTTGAGAGCTAGGAAGAAATTCATGTTGATCCTAATCAGAACAGGCACTGTATTTGCAGTGACTAGCAATTAAAAAAATAACATAAAATAAACCAAACAACATCAATTTGGGTAGTAGAAAACACTCCATGTCCCAAACCTCCCTCTCCTGGGGCCCCAACTTGCCAGTGTTACAGGAAGAGAAGAAGGGTTCTAGGTTTTAGGGCTGAGCTGACATTGCTAAATGTTCCATCCCAACATTGCAGGCTCCAGTGTAGGCATCAGCCCTAAATAAAACACCCTGGAAGCTGAGGTGATGCTGTCCAAGAGCAGACAGCACTCTTGCTAGTCCTGGTGTGATGGCACAGATCACCATGTGCTGAAGAAGAGCAGATCTTCTCCTTGTGACTAAAAGAGGGTGGCTGCCCTGGTTATTTTAGATCTTAAAGAAGAACCTGTGGGACCTGAGGTTGTGGAACCCCTTCCTGGGACACAGGCACAAACCTGTCTGCCTATGCAGGTTGAAGGCAAGGGAAGTTTTCTGTCCAGCAATTTACCCAAAGATGTCAAATAGTTCCTAGTTATTAGTTTCCTAACAGAGTACTGAGTGGTTGGGAAGATGTGGAGATGTTGCACAGAGGGCCATGGTTTTGTGGTGACCTGGCAGTGCTGGGTTAATGGTTGGACTCAATGATCTTAAAGGTCTCTTCCAACCTAAAGAATTCTCTGATTCTATGATTCTTCTCCTAGCTGAGTCAGCAGAAGCTTCACCATGGCTCCCACAGCCCCAAAGACCTCTCCCACTGATGGCAATGCTACTCTGCAAGCAACACAACAACATATGCTGGGTAAAGTTGGCCAGATCATGCTTCCCACACACATCAGAAAACAAACTGGAACAATAGTTTGCCTTTTTGTGTTGATTCAGTCCTCACTGTCTGCAGCAAGCAGAGGAGGTGGAGGACAGCTGAGAGAGAGGAGAGTCAGGACACATCAGGACTCATTAGAACTGCTCAGACTGCAAGCCTCCAGGACTTTGTTTTGCTGAGTGGGTGGCAAAGGTGAAAACTTAGTTTGGCTTCCAATTACTTATTCTCCACCTGATAGAAATCCCTTGGCTTAAACAGAAAGGAAAAAAGAGAGGGAAACACAGAAATCCAAGAGGTTGGGGTTTTTTTTTTTTCCTTTATCATTTTCATCTTTGCTGTCAACACCACCATCTCTCAACAAACTTAAATATGGCTTTCATGGCACACACTAAAAGGTGATTCTGATTTATCAGATGAAAGCCCAAAAAGCATCAAAACCTCTGTGCTTTGACAAATGGGTTCACATATTTTGGAAAACCTGTAAGTTGAGGTGTAAATATTTTAAACCCATCCTGAGGAGGAGATCTAGATACCATGGCATTCTGCAGAGCAGCCTGAGATATAGGATCTATTTTCTCTCTCATGCCTCTGAGAACTGTTAAGAAAGTTAAATTAAAAACCAGCTGATAAACAGCTTGAATTAGATTAGCAATCTTAGCCACACTTGGAGCTCAACCTTTGAAACCTCACTCAAGTAAATTGCCTTTACTTATCTCCCTGGGCTTTGGGCACCTAGGTGGGGATGGAGACTGGCTGAAGGTAGATGGGGACATCAGCCCATGGCATCTTACAGCATTGCTGGGACAGGGACTGACAACCTCAGGCTGGGTTAAAACAGGGGCCTGGGCCATGGGCAGGAGGTGAGGGAAGGTTGCTCAGGACTACTATGACTTATTAGTGTTAATTAGAGCACTATTGTTAAAGACCTGTGAGTCCTGGTAGGTAACAAGATAATCATGAACCAGCCATGAGTCCCTGTGGCCAAGGCAGCCTATGGTCTCCTGGGGTGCATTCAGAAGAGTGTGGCCAGCAGATCAAGGGAGGTTCTCCTCCTCCTTTACTCTGCCCTAAAGAGGCCACAGCTGGAGTCCTGGGGCCAGTTCTGGGCTCCCCAGCTGAAGAGAGACCAGAGAACTACTGGAGAGAGTCCAGCAGAGCCCAGGAAGATGCTGAGGGCACTGGAGCATCTCTGGCAGGAGGAAAGGCTGAGAGCCCTGGGGCTGCTGAGCCTGGAGAAGAGCAGCCCCAGAGGGGAGCTGCTCAATGCTCAGCAAGAGCTGAAGGCTGGGGGCAAGAGGCTGGGGCCAGACTCTGCTCAGTGGTGCCCAGGGCCAGCCAAGGGGCACTGGGCACAAACTGGAAGCCAGGAGGTTCCAGCTGAGCAGGAGCAGCTTATTTGGTGTGAGGGTGTTGGAGCCCTGGCCCAGGCTTTGCAGAGAGGCTGTGGAGTCTCCTTGTGTGGAGAGATCCCCAAGGCAGCTGGAGGTGACCCTGGGCAAGCTGCTGTGGGTGCCCCTGATGGAGCAGGGGGGTTGGACTGGCTGATCCCCAGAAGTCCCTTCCAACCCCCAGCATGCTGAGATTCTGGGATTTTATTCTCCTCCCAGCAGCAGGAGAAGATAGATCAGAGGAGAGTCCCCCCTGCTTAACAGCATGGCCTTTCTAACAGTATTTTGTAATAAAACTCTTTATGAAAGCTAAACTGCAATGTCCAGAGGTGCTGCAGCTCTCTCCAGTTCCAGTCATCATTCCAGAGCCACGTTACCAAGGAATTTGTTTAGCAATTCAGTCTGTCCAAAACCCTGATAATCTACAGACTCTTTGCTAAATCAAAGCAGCAACTAGAAGAGTGCATACAGAATAAAAGCAGAGACTGCTGAGAAATGGCTTCCAAAAGCCATTGGTGAGGATTATGACTTGCATATTTGCATCAATACACAAATTGCTGTGTTTAAATCTGAAAAGCATGTGAAGTAATGGACTCTAGATCTTGCTTTGAAGAGATGTCAAAACAGAAATGAACTTCAGTATGCAATGGCAAGGGTTGGCTCTATTGATTTTGGAAGCCAGTTCAGCTATATAGTTTTCTACAGATGTCCCATATTTCACCAAGAAATTGCTTTACACTATTTACACTGCATTAGAGACAGACAAATGGCTTTGGACAAAATCTGCCACAGCTAAAACAAGTTTAAGGTTTGAAAACAGTTCAGTTCCATTTTACCCTCACACATTTCTTGCCCTGGCTCTGGCTCCAGGTACTAATGCAGAAGGCTGACATACCCTGGTGCTCTGTGTTTCTCTCCTGATCAATGACCAGAAGAAAGAAGCAGCAAATAAGTTCCAGAGTTCAGACTAGGTCCTGAGCATGAGCTTCCAGAGTATTTGGGTCTAGAGCCACTTTTTGGTGAAAGCTCTGAACACATCTTCAGAAAACATCTTTCAGAAATGCTCAGGTCCTTCTGGCTGCCCTGAGATGTTCAGGGACTTTGAAAAGGCAGCCAACCTTCTGGAATCTTGTCCATGTCACACAAATGATCTGTTGGATGAACTCCATCCTTATGATCACACAGAATTTCCCTTTAAAGGGCATCATCACATCCCTAAGGCACCAAACACTTTCCAGCTGCCCAATATTCCAAGGGATATGCTCAGAACTTAACAAGGAATCAGAGAATCTCACCACTCCCTAGCTCTGCCTTTCCAAAAGGCATTTTGTGATCAAACTCTGAATTCAGCTTTTCCTCAGAAACATGAGAGGCTGAAGGCATGGAAAAACAGCTCATCCACACATCTGACTGTCAACTTTCTGACTGCTCTGAACTCAGAATGTGGCTTAACAGATCCTACACCTGCACAAGTCCATGAGCCCAGGTGGCCAAGAAGGCCAACAGCATCCTGGCTTGGATCAGCACTAGTGTGGCAGCAGGATTAGGGCAGGGATTGGCCTCCTGAGCTGGGCACTGGGGAGGCCAGAACTAGAGGAATTAAAGTCCCTTCCAACCTGGGCCATTCTAGGATTACAGGGGAGCTACAGTTTGGAGATCAGGTCAACCCAGCCAGCAAAGTTCCCTGTTTAGCTGAGACCATGTTATCCTTTAAAACAGTTTCACTTCAAGAGTTCAGCCCCACAGCACCACATGCTAAATAACATCAAGAGCTTATTTTATAATTACCTCTCTTGAATTGTCTGCCTGCTTGGTTGTCTTTGGCTGCTGCTCTCCAGCCTTGTGTGATAAGCTCTGTGCAAACCTAGTTTGAAATGTCACCTTCAGCAAGGTCATCTGCACTCATGATTACTCAGAAATAAAGGCCCACAGTACTGACCCCACTTGTTTTCCCCTCCTCACTCTGAATTGTCTCATTCACCAACACCCTCAGCTCCATCTCCATCAGCCATCCCATAATCCATTTCAATGGCTCTTCTCTCCCAAGCTATTTTTAGTCATCAGCCTGTCCTGTCACAGGGTGTCTATTGCTCCTTTGAAATCAGGACTGAAATGAGGCAGCACTTCCCCTCTTATCTAGATAGCTGTTGGTATTTTCAAAGACATTTGGTGGGACTCATTCATTATTCATGCTCTCCCTTCTCCCTCCTCTCCACTCCAGTGAAGCCACACACAAATAACTATTTGATGCCTTTTTCTCTCTTTCATCTTCATGGTTTCCCTCAGCTAATCATGCTAGTGGGGAAAGTCCTAGTTCTCCAACTGCCCATGGCCCTGCCTTCAGTTCCTTCATGGATCAGCCCCAGTTCTCCCTAAGTATATTGATATTGCTCCTGGTTTTAGCTCCCAGCTGCAAGGCACAAGAATCCATGACATCATTTACTCTGAAAGCAACTGCATTGCCAGTTTTCTTCTCTCTCCCTCTAGGTCCTCACTCCCCATGGCTGAACTCTCTCCTCTTTTCAGAGGCAACTACAAGTAGAAAGAGAAAAAGAATCACAGAGTCATTAAGGTTGGAAGAGATCTCCAAGATCATCAAGTCCAACCATCAACCTAGCAGCACCATGCCACTAAAACATATCATCACCTAGTACCACATCTAGATGTCTTTTAAACACCTCCAGGGATGGTGACTCCACCACTGCCCTGGGCAGCCTGGGCCAATGTCTAACAACTCTTTCAGGGAAGAAAGTTTTCCTAATATCCAACCTAAACCTCCCCTGCTGCAACTTGAGGCTGTTCCCTCTTGTCCTCTCAGAGGCAACCCAGGAGAAGAGCCCAACTCCCACCTGGCTCCAACCTCCTCTCAGGGAGTTGGAGAGAGTGAGAAGGTCTCCCCTGAGCCTCCTCTTCTCCAGGCTAACCAACCCCACTTCCCTCAGCTGCTCCTCACAACACTTGTGCTCTAGACCCTTCCCCACCTTCCTTGCCCTTCTCTGGACACATTCAATAGAAAACATTCAAGAATTATCCCAATTTCCTCACTTTGAACCACCCCTAGCAAATGAACAGGAGCTATTCAACCAGGAGAACATTTCCCTCAAGTGTCACTTAACAACCCAAAAATATGGCATTTACTTTTGCAGTGCTCTGAGCAGTAGATAATTTTAGGGGTGGCTGCTGCAGCAGCTGCACTGGTCCACCAAAAATTCCTTGTTGAGAGGCAAAATGGGGTTAATCATCCTGGATATTTTTGCAAGTCTGAGTTTCACATTCAAAATGTTATGGAAATTATTTTTTCACCCACAAGTGATTTTAAAATACAAATGTGATTTTCTATTTACCTCTGCCACTGGAGATGGATTCTGTTGACCCCAAACTCAAATGTGTTCCCTGACATGGCTCTGAAATGGCTCAGTTAAGTACTGGACACTGATCATTTCTGCTGCCTCTGTATTTGGAGGTTAAGATCCAACTTGAACCTGTCTACTGAAGAACAACAACTGGATCCAAGTTCAGCTGCTGGTCTGTCAGAGGCAGGAAGCATTTTACCTGCTCCAGAGAAGATTTTACACAGTATTAACTCCTCCTCTTTTGTTTCAGAGATTTTTGTGGGTCAAGGAGGGAGAGACAGGCAGGACCTCAAAGCAGGCATCTGCTGGCACAACAAAGGATGGATCTTGGGGCTGAAGACACAGCAGGGCAGTTAACTGATGCTCTGCAGGGCAAATATCTATTTGCCTGCAAAGCAGCATGGATGAGTGGAATAATCTGGAATAATCTCCCCAGGGAAGTGGTGGAGTCCTCAGGATTGGACACTTCAGTTTCAGCTTAGGTTCTGGGTCAGCTTCTCTAGATGGTGCTTTTCCCAAGAAAGGTTGGACTTTGACCCTTGAGATCCCTTCCAACCTGAGATTCTAGGGTTCTATGACCCCCCAGTTGGCCAACAGACCTAAGAAGGCTCTTGGCACTTAGTCATTAACCTTGAGAACAACCAGTGCTGCCAAACATAACCAGACAGGTTTCCTTTCACCTTCCCAGGATGGGCCTGCAGTCCAAGCTATGAATTAAATCAATATGGACATGGGGTGGGAAGGTGGAGGAAGGAATGAGGTCATGGTGACATGGTTTAGGGGGCATGGTGCTATTGGGTGATAGTTGGACTTGATCTTAGAGGTTTCTTCCAATCTTAATGATTCTGTGGTGACTAATTGTACATAAGACATAGCCATTTGTTTACCTGAGCTGCAGCAGCTCTAAGGGAAATAAGAACATCTCAGGGTGCAGTAGAATCATAGAATTATTGAATAGTTTGGGTTGGAAGGGATTTTTAAAGGTTATCTAGTACAACCCCTGCAGTCACCAATGAGATCAGGTTGCTCACAGCCCCAAAGAACCTGAGCTAGGATGGTTGCAGGGATGGGACATCTCCCACCTCTCTGGGCAACCTGGGACAGGCTCTCACCACCCTCACTGGAAAAAAATCCTTCCCCTTATCTAGTCTAAATCTCCCTCTTGTAGTTTCAAACCATCAGCCCTTGTCCTGTCCCAACAGGCCCTGCTACAATGGCTGCCTCCATCTTTCTTTCAGGCCCTGTTTCTCTTCTCTAGACTGAACAACCCCAACTCTCTCAGCTAAGGGCCATGGTTTAGTGGTGACCTGGCTGTGTGTGGTTGAATGTTTGGACTGGATGATCTTAAAAGTCTTTTCTAACCTAAATAATCCTGTGATTCTGATAATGGAGAAGGGCAGCAGTGCTGTGCTAGCTTGCACTCATCTCCAAAAGAACAACACACCA
Organism: Galbula dea; assembly: GCA_013399015.1. NCBI lineage: Eukaryota > Metazoa > Chordata > Aves > Piciformes > Galbulidae > Galbula > Galbula dea. Next base: position 293,149 of record VWZX01001038.1, on the reverse strand, counting down.
CCTCTCTTGCCCTAAATAACATGGTTCAGCTCAAGGTCTTTTACAGAGAGGGGAAAAAAAAACAAGAAAGGTAAAAACCCCAAACACTGAGAAAAGAAATAAACATTTTCCTTAGAAGTTTACTAGATTTTATGTAGTATAAACAACAATCTCAGTTCCACAAAGCAGCAAGGTTAAACTGCATCTGCAACCTGCAACTTTCTTGTCTGTTAAAAAACAACCTCCATCAACTTTGGAGAATCTTTTAATAGCATAAGAGATCAGCCACAGAAACTTTCTTTTAACCTTAGTCCTTTAAACATGATCTTTTGCTTATTTACTTAGATAATATTAAATATTTGATATCATAAAATCTGTTCTGGAGCTAATAGGTCTTAAAGCATCTCTCTTTTCTGACCCAGTGTAGTGGTCAAGTTCAAAGGCAGTCTAAACAACTTCCTGGCTCTTCAATGCATTAAGACAGTTCCCAGACCTGTTCTTCTTTTTGCTCTATTTCACAGTTCCAACTCTTCAGAAGCATTAAGTTCCCAGTCATGTATGGTAGCTAAGATGTAAACAGTAAAACATTCCATAGTATGGAAATATCTACTCTTTTTTTTTGCCTTATTGTCTAAATGCTTTGCTAAACACAGCAATATATTCAATTTCCAGGAGAAAAGGGCAGGAATGTGCATTATTTTTGAGTATATCTTTATGCTTTATTTACCCAAAGATGGCTGCAGGAAGATTATTTCCTGGGAATCAATATTCCAGCAGGGAGAACTGATGGTTTCAGATACCTGGGAGAATCATTGGCTCAGGCTGCATATGACATAGCAAATAGTCTACATGGAAGCTGTCAGGGCTAAAAACAAAAGTATAGGCATATAGATTTTTATATGCATTCTGCAGTTCACAGTGGTAATACACTGCATGAGACACTACCAGAAAATTAGTGTTCTGTACATTGCTCAAATGACTCAGTCTATTCACAGGATCTCAACATGGCTGGGGTTGGAATAGACTTCTGGGGATCATCCAGTCCAACCCCACTGCTAAAGCAGAGTCACCTCCAGCTGCTTTGGGAATCTCTCCACACAAGGAGACTCCACAACCTCTCTGGCAGCCTGGGACAGGGCTCCAACTTCCTCACACCAAACAAGCTTCTCCTCCTGCTCAGCTGGAACCTCCTGGCTTCCAGTTGGTGCCCAGTGCCCCTTGGGCTGGCCCTGGCCACCACTGAGCAGAGTCTGGCCCCAGCCTCTTGCCCCCAGCCTTTAGTTCTTGCTCAGCATTAAGCAGCTCCCCTCTGGGGCTGCTCTTCTCCAGGCTCAGCAGCCCCAGGGCTCTCAGCCTTTCCTCCTGCCAGAGATGCTCCAGTGCCCTCAGCATCTTCCTAGCCTCTGATGGACTCTCTCCAGTAGTTCCTTATCTCTTGAACTGGAAAGCCCAGAACAGGACTCCAGCTGTGGCCTCCTTAAGGCAGAGTAGAGAGTGAGGAGAACCTCCCTCAACCTGCTTGTGACACTCTTCTGAACACACCCCAGGAGACCACTGGCCTTCTCAGCTACAAGAGCACACGATGGTTCATGCATTCCATCTCTACTAGATCTTCAACCACTTGTATTTCCATGAAATATTTGTAACTTTTGCTGATACTGTTTACATAGGGATGAGAGCCTGGATGAGAGCAGTAGGTGTAAGCACTCTGGCAAGTTACTCTCCTCCCTACCACTTCCACCACTTACTGAACTAAAGACCATGAGACAGCGACCGGGTCCCAGAGCCAGAAATAAGACAGAACAGCCCAAGGCCAGCTCTAAATTACACACTAATTTTTTCCCTTTTTTTTTTTTCCTTAATTACAAACCTTTCTGTATTGGGAAAGTGAGATGCAGCATGTCGAATTAACTGGTTGGGGCAAGTTCTCTGCTCAGAAACTCCACCTCCTTTATCTGATGTGGCCACACCCCTGTGTGCCTTCACCACCCCGTGAGATGCGTGGGATTTCTCTTGTGGCAGGTTCCCAACTTTACATCATGTAAACAAATCAGCTGCATTCAGCAACTCTTCTACAATGGTTTGAAGACCCAGGAGGACAAGAAAAACCAAGCTGTGTCCCCTATGAGCCACAGAATCATTAGGGTTAGAAGAGACCTCTAAGATCATCAAGCCCAACCATCAACCTAACACTTTGAAAAGAGAACCTCTCTGGGTTGAGGGCAACACTTAGAAAGCAGAATAAATCCCCAGGATGAGGTTTTCTGCTGTTGAAAAATAACAACAAACTCCAGCAGCTGAAGGCAGAGTTCTCTGGCATCACAAGCAATGCCTGGAAGCCAGCCTGAAGCCACAACTTCTTTAGGAGGAGCGGCAATAACATTTCTCTCCCTCGCTCTCCAGCCGAGCAGGAAATTACCTGGGATATCACTGGGGAATTTGAAAGTTTGTAAGATGTTTTAAACCTGCAATTAAGTATTCTGAACCTCTACCTTCCATCACTGCTCCCCTTCTTTGCACAGGAGGCCCCAGAACACAAAGGCACGAGGCCAGAAATCCTGGGCACGGAGCTAATTTAATATCTTCGAAGCCACTCGGCAGCTCCAACCAGAAGTCATGATGGGACAGGGAAAGTAATAATGAAATTCCAGTGAGGATCTGTGCTGCTGAAGGGCTGAAAATTAGGCCCTTTGCAGGGATATTTCCTATGCAAAGCCAAGCTCAGCTTAATTAGTTAGGTGCTAAGGCACCCACCTAGGAAATGCAGTCACATCTCTTGACTATTCTCCGGAGCAAAACTGCAGGATTTCTTTTTTCCTTCTCTCCCCTCCCAGCCTAATGATTTAAAACCAGGTGAGGCAGCTCCTTCCTTATTAAACCAACTAACAGCAGATGGCTTGCCACCTGGCTGGAGTTGGGTTTGGTGCCCCTTTGGAGTGACAGGAGGTTGGATATGTTGAAAGGAGAGAGCGCTTTGGGGGCTACAGTAGGACACAAAGGATTTCCTGCGGCGGTTGGGGAGGCTTTGGTGGGAACAACAGGTCCCTTCTTGCAGGCAGGAGCTGACTTGCTCTGCTAAATCTCTCCAAGCCAGCATGTGCATGCTCCTGCTGCTTCAGCTCAGCATTGCAGAAGCATTCACAGGAGCTACATGAAATCTAGAAAGGGCAAACAGGTTAGGAAACCTCTGCAGCTGATTGCTTTTCCCTTAGCACACAGGATCTATCCCCCCAGTACTGCTTCCATGCTTTTCTGCCACCCTAACATTTGTCTTTGGCACTTCAGATATTTCTGACTGCTTTCTCAGCCTCTAGTGCTGGAATAGTTTTACCTAAAGAGTGGAGAGAAATTCTTCTTCTTCTTTTTCCCTTTTCTATTTTAAACTTTCCACAGCCTTGGCAGCAAACTGTGTCATGATGATGTTGGCAACAACATAGTTGTAGCAGAAGGAAGGAAGAGAAGCATGAAATATAGGAAAGAAAAAGTTGATGTTTTAATGAAATACCTTATAACTTCTTGGGAAAAAAGTTATTAAAATGCATTCAGGTTCTAGCTGTTTGTGCAGGGAGGAGGAGGAGGAGAATGTTTTCTCATGAAGCCTCTAATAAAAATTGCTTGTTAACATCATGTAATAGTGTCTAGAAACCATTTTGAAAACTCATTGCTAGAGCCAATTTTAGGTTTTGGGACATTCTGGGCTTTTCTGAGCCTACATGAAGCTTGCTGGCAGAAGAGTGAGTTTCTGGGAGTGCAGCATGACTTGTTCATGAGGAAAGTGAACAGAATGCTTGAGGATCTAATGTTCTTTTCCACTGGCTACCAAAACTGGCACCTATTTCTCACACAGCTACCAATAAAGGAAGTAGCTTGTTAAATGCTACCCTGTCAGATTTTAGTGGCCAGTATTCCCAGTCCCTAGAAAGGTTTTCTCTGACTTTGAACAAGGCATGATGGTTGCAGCTCTGTAGATATCCTCAAGTTCAGGTCAACAAACCAGGATCTCAATCCAGCTACGGCCACAAAGCTACTGCCAAGGTCTCTCCACAAGCAATTAAGGAATCCACTCCTCAGCCTAATTAGGGCCAAAGAAGAAAGAAATGAAAAGCACTACCTGTTGCACATTGCCATCACATCTAACCTCTGTAATTACAAACCTCATATTAATATGACACAACTCTGAGGAAAAGCCTCTCACTGCAAAGCACAATCAAGCTAATACCTCTGGCATCAGCTCAGCAACAGCCAGGAGACAACAGCCACACCTGGGTGTTCTCCACAGAGGGAGAAAGCAGAGATAGAAAACATTCACAGCCAGCCATGGGTTTATCAAGGTCAAAGAAGAAAGAGCTGAGGACTGCAGGAGCTTTGCTCCCATCTTTATTTCACCCACACCCCTAATCTAGGGTGTATGGGGCTCTGTCTCTTCTCTCAGGTAGCAAGTAATAGGATGAGAAGTTGCACCAGAGGAGGTTCAAATTGGATATTAGGACGAATTTCTTGCCTGAGAAGGGTTATCAGGCACTGGAACAAGCTGCCCAGGCCTGTGGTGGAATCACCATCCCTAGAAGTGCTCAAAAATCATGGAGATGTGGTGCCTGGGGCCATGGTTTAGTGGTGAGCATGGCAGTGTTGGGTGGATGGTTGGACTTGATGATCTCAGAGGGCTTCTCCTACCATAATGATTCTATGATTTCCTCTGCCAATAACTGTATGAGGAAAAATAAAGGGAAAATACTGATCATGCAAACTATCAAATATATTTGACAGTCAGCAACTAATATTTCTCCAGAAACAAATGTGTAAAGCAGGAACTGAGGACAGGAATCTTAGACCTCCCTATGTGATAAAGTGATTTCCAGACCCAAATAAACCTGCCTGGTTCTATGCCTCCTGTTTCACCATCTCAAAACAAATCTTGATTTGGTTCCAAACCAAACTCCTCATCATTTAACCAGACTCCACCAGGAAAAAGAAGGTAGAACTGAGACATCTCTTGCCCAGTTTGATAGCACAAAGCTAAAGAGAGTTTCAGATGGAAGAGTCATTCCATGAGCAGAATAGCAAGGACTGCTGCAAAACTTCTGTAGCAATACAGTGCTTCTTCACAGCTGAAGTGTCACAGAATCATTAAGTTTGGAAGAGACCTCTAAGATCACCAAGTCCAATCATCAACCTATCACCACTTCCCATCCCTTCTCCTTCTCTCCAGAAGTAGCCTTCAGCCTCTGCCCAAGCAAAATACCCTTCCTTTGCACTAGCACTCGTGTTTGGGGAGCAGATTAGGGAGCTGATGCATGTGAAATGCAAACTTCACCAAAAACCATGGAGAAACATCAAATAAAAGATGAGTTTGCAGCATGATCAGCTGCCTGGACCATCCCACTGCAGCTCCAGGGCAGGCACGTGAGCCCTGAACCACAGCAGCTCCCACCACCACACAACACCTCTCTCATTATTTGTAATTAGCTTTAATTTCAGCTCTGGCAGAGAAATCTTAAGCTTAGCTGTGTCACACAATAACCAGGTTCACTGGATCTCTCCACTGTTGGAGCAGGAGTTAAAGCCCAGGCAGGGTCAGCAGCTGTGACTCACTGCTGGGACTCCACCCCAAGGCCTCCAGGCTGAGAGGAGGACACAGGGCTCAGCTCACTGTTGGATGCTGAGAGGAGGAAGAAAAAGCTGCTGTCATTGGGGTGTTAATTGTAAAACTCACTTTTTCTGGTTAATAAGGAAGCTGCAACCACAGATCTGACTCTGCAGGAAGCAGCCTGCCTGCCTCATAGAAGATTTAAAGACTTCAAATTCTCTAAGACCATTTAAAAGATTTCATATTGGCCAGACAAATATTGTCCCTCATTGGCCATCTGCTCAGCAAGGAGAAGAAAAGGTCCCCAGGCTGATCACAACACCTACAACTACACACAGACTCTATCAGCTTCTGCCATGAGACTGATGTACAATGAGGCCAAGAGCTGGGTCCTGCTGTGGGCAGAGAGGCTGGAAAGCTGCTGGGGCAAAAGGACCTGGGGAGGTTGGTCAACAGCAGCTGAAGCTGAGGCAGCAGAGTGCCCAGGTGGCCAAGAAGGCCAACAGCATCTTGGCTTGGATCAGCACTGGGGTGGCAGCAGGGCTAGGGCAGGGATTGTCCTCCTGGGCTGGGCACTGGGGAGGCCACAGCTCCAATCCTGGGGTCAGTTTTGGGCTTCTCACTCCAAGAATATTTCTTCTACAACCAGTGCAGCTGAACATACTGGACACAGAGATACTGACCTAGTGGGAGGTGTCCCTGCCAGGCAGGGGGGTTGGAACTAGATGATCTTTAAGGTCCCTTCCAGCTCTGACAGTTCTATGGTTCCATAGGCTAGGCTAAGATATACCATACCTTAGAACACCAAAGTGTCTACCAAATACAGACATACTTAAGGGTTTCTGTTGACAGTGTTCCTGATTGAAGTCATCAAACCCAAACAAAAACAGAGTATAAAAAGTAGAAGACAAACTCTGATCAATGATTGGCCCTGAAAAATACAGACTCTTTTGGCAGAGCATTGATAAAAACTCACAGCTTGGAAAAGAGCCTTGGGAAGGAAATAAATGTTCTTTTATTGGCAACTACTTCTAAAGATTGCAAACAGTGGACTGGGTAGCAGTGAATTTAAATGCAGATTGACAATTAAAACTCTGGGTCACCACCACTCTGTGATAATGCCAACTGGGGAAAGCTGCTGTTATTTTCATGCTGGTTATGTTCTGTTTAAGGACTCTGCTATTAATTCTCATACAAACTCCAGTTAATAATCAATTCATGCCACAATTATCCTATCAGTTATAATGTCTAATTAAGAACTGGTGAGTGATTGGAATTCCAATACAGTAATAGAGGCACAGGCTGCAATCCTAAACAAATCCTAGCCTGAAGTTCTTGAACAAAAGCTTATCTAAGCTCCAATATCTCCTGGCAAAGCTCCTTCACTCCAGACCTTTAGCTTCCACTCCTATTATTACACACAAATGACCAATTACAGCTCATTTCTAAAGCTAATTCCTTTAAAGCATTATTTTGTATACATTGTGTTAAGGCTTTTCCCTTCTGTACATTTGCATAATTACAGCAATTGTCTTCTAAGCTCAGTCAACTGAAATCATTCTAAATTGGGATTCAGATGATTCCTAAAGATTAGGCAACTTCTCTAGAGCAACATATCTGGACTCAGCATGGCCTAGGTCTTCCCCTGTATTTAATATGAAAAACTGGACCAGAACTCCCAGCTATCACCTGTGAGGAATGGTTGACCTGTTTGGATATCATTTGTTACCATCTGATCTGGGTTACCCTGTTTTAGCAGAGAGGTTGGACTAGATGATCCCCAGAGGTCCCTTCCAACCCTAGGATTCTCTTTTGCCTCTCTCTCCTAAAAGGTTACACAGAAGAGGTCTGCCTGAGGAGATGTCAGTCAAACCAAAGGTGGTAGCTCTTCCTTTCAGAGCTCTGGAGTGATCAGACTCAGAGTCACAGGCTCTCCCTGTAAGTCATGGGGAAAGGAGCCTCCAGAGTCTCTGCCCTGACCTCCTGCCCCAGCACAATCACCTCTGGGCTCTTCAACCTGAGACAGTTCCTTAAACTTGCCCCTCCTATAGAGCAGCTCAAGCCCAGAGCTGTGTCCTCAACCTCCAGAGCAGCCAACAGCCATGCAACCTCACCCCTGCCATGGCTTTATCTTCCTTTAATGCTACTCTTATGCCTTCATCTTCTCTCAGCCTGACTGCTTCTCTGGCAAGCTTCCTGCATCTGATGTGTTCACAAAAGTTGTTGTTATTAGCTTCTCCACATTCAGTAGGTGCACAAAGCCCTGGCTTTGGCTTGCCTCTTAGCTTGCAATTGAAAGTTGACTTCTTTTCTCTTTAATCAAAATACCCAAACCAAACCTAATAGCTCCTTTGTGTCTTGGTTTCTATTTTATCCTTGGCAGATCTTCTGTAAAATGATGATGTTGTGCATAGTTGTGTTGAGTAGGAAAAGAAGTTGTTGCCTTTAAAGCCTCTCAGCCACCTACAAACCCATTCCCCTCTGAGCTGCTCCTTTCATTTCCTTGTCATTATGAGGCAGTTCCTCCATAGGTGCATTGATTTTTGTGTTTCCACACACACACAAGGATGTTCAATGTTCTTCTGGCTCTGCTGGATTGGCTTTTTCACCCATCCTGGTTGAAGGAGATGAGGAACTGCAGTGCTCAGGCACAACAGAGGAATTATTCTTCCTTGTGCCAAATAGTCTCCTGTCAAAAAGCATTTCTGGAAGGGAAGATCTGGCCATGGCACTCAGTCTGAACAGGGATAAACCAACTTACTCTGTCTTTTATTAATCCTGGGGCTGCTTTATCACCAGAGTCCTGTATTCTCCCATTGCTGGGGAACTGATGGCCTGTATTATGGCAATTAGTTTCTTTCTCTGACACCCATTAGAACATCTCCTGAGCTTCCAGACTTCTGCTATTCACATAAAATCACTCACACTGCTGGGTTTGATCTCATTGGAGATTTAGACTGGGTGCAAGGAGGAAATTTTCCACACTCAGGGTGCTGAAGCACTGGAAGAGGTTGCCCAGAGAGGTGGGAGATGTCTCATCCCTGGATCCCTTCCAGGTCAGGTTGGTTGGGGCTCTGAGCAACCTGCTCTAGGTGCAAATGTCCCTGTTGACTGCAGGGAGGTTGGACTAGGTGACCTTGAAAGGTCCCTTCCAACTCTAACCTTTCTCTGATTCCATGATTGTCCCCCCCAGGTTTGTCCCACCCATATCATGCCCTTTATGATTTCCTCCCTGAGCTTCCTCTGCCTTGATTTCTTCAGGAATAAAATTTCTACAGATGGAAATCCTTTCCTTTCCAGAATGGTTTCTCCTCAACTTTGTCCATATCTCCTGGCTCCCCTTCTCTTTCTCCTCTTATCTAATTATTAGTGCCAGGAGAAGAGAGCTCATCTCTGCTGTAGGTTATCTGTATTTCAAAAGCTTCCCATCCCAATCCCTAACAGACTCTTTTCTCTGCCTTCTGCCTGCCTGGCCTTTGAAGCAGTTCATCTCACTTTCATCTGCTGCCAACACAACTTACCCCTTCCATACCTCTGCTCTGAAATATGCTCTTGTAGACACAGAGATGAGATAATAGGCTCCTCATTAAAACACAGCTATCAAAAGACAATCAGCAGCACTCAACAAACCAAGGGCAGAGTCCCCCAAATTTTATGCAGATGAGATATGAAGTTGCTCCTTTGAGGGGGGAAAAAAAAAAGGATGAACTACTGCTTGAGTTATGATCTGATCTCTTTAAGATGTGCTTGAAGAAATAGGTAGAAAATACAGAGTCATTCTGTAAGGATTCAATTGTTGGACTTGAAGATCTTAAATATCTTTCAAATCTAAATGGTTCTATGATTCTAAGGATAAAACTCATCTTGTCTAAGAACCCAGCCATGGAAACATCCCTTCTCTTCAGAAACACTAGGAGCAATGTGTGTGATTCCCTTCCCATGCTGTAACAAGCTGGAGCATTAAACCACCATGGATCTGTGCCCTGACTACATTTTCTTTGCTGAATTTCCTTTTCCCAAAGAGATGAAGAATGATCATTGCCCACTTCAGTTCCTTCTTTCTCACCAAAACATCTGCCACATGCTAGAAATAGTCTAAAACAAATAGGCTATATCCCACATGCAGTTCAGCTTAGAAATAGGCTAAAACAAAGAGGCTATAACCACACACCATTGATTCCAGCTTATTTCAGGAGGAGAAAGAAAAAGAAAAGGGATTTAACTTTTCACTACCTGCCCATCTCCATAGTGAGTAAATCAAAGGAATGACTTTTCAGAGGGCAGGTAAATCCTCTGACATGTTTTCTTCATGTATCATACCATCCTTTTACGGAACCTTAAACATAAGTACTTCCAAACTTAGACTAGAAATAAAGAAGGAAGTTTTCCAGTGAGGGTGGGGAGAGCCTGGCCCAGGTTTCCCAGAGAGGTGGGAGATGTCCCATCCCTGCAACCATCCCAGCTCAGGTTGTTTGGTGCTCTGAGCAACCTGCTCTAGTTGCAGATGTCCCTGCTGACTGCAGGGGAGTGGAACTAGATGACCCTGACAGGTCCTTTCCAACCCAAACCACTCCATCACCATTCTAAGAATCAATAATAATCCTTATTTCAGTTACCTAGAACTGAGAGGCAAAAACCCAAAGAATAAATCTCCTTTTGCATACAAAACAGGCCTCAACCACCTTTTTTTCCAAACAAAACATCAAATAACTGAGCTCCTTCAGATGTTGCAGATGAATGCAGCTTGTCACCCTGCCAGTGTGGGAGTTTCTCCTCCCCAAGCCTCTGTACAAGCAGAAGAAAGAAATTAGCCCTCTTCAGCCATTTTAAAACAACTTGGCTCTCTTTCTCTTGCCCCAAGTTGCCCTGTCCCCTTTTCTTCTATCCCTGCAGAGATAGCAGACTTAAAAAGCCATGCTATTTGTCATTCATCCAGATCTTTGCTTCTCTCCAGCTTCAGGCAGTGGCAATTTGGGTAGGTGAGGAAGTTAAAAAACCACCCCAAAAGCAAACCACTCTGGTGGATCTCTGTACTGGGGTTTCTTTTCCAATGGGTGTCAGTGGCTGGAGGAGATCAATAATGGGCAGAGGAGAAGGAAGAGCTCCAAGGTACATGACCAAGCACCTGTCCCACCCAGCCTTACAGTTTGGCATCATTTCCAGGGGGGAATAAAAACAAAGTGAGCCAAATAACTTGGGTTTGAGGTACTCTGAAATAGTAACTAATGCACACAATTACCAGATTTTTAACCAGTAAATCTGAGTGACACAACTTCTAAATCCAGCCTTAAACTCCTGGTTTCACAGCAGGGACATAACTAAAGAACAGCTTAAGGGTGGCTTTAATTCAGCTTACTGCTTTTAGCAAGCAATGTCCTCTTGCTTTAGGAAGTGTTAGCAAAGACAAGAGGAACCCCATGAATTATTGAGCCCTGTCATCATCTCCTGAGGACTTCTGGACACCAAAGCCAAACTAGCTGCTGAGACTTGAGGGTTCTGTGGAAAGAGAATCCTGGGAAAGAGCCCATTTTGTTTTCCCAGGAAACTTCAATTCCTTAACTGCCAGTTGGATGCCAAATGCAGAAGTGACACAATAGGTCAGGGGGTTTCTGGAGAAGGTGATGTGACAGTAAAGTTGAATGGACCAGTGCCACTCTGAAAGGTAAAACAGTCTAGATCCCACAATTGCTGGTCAGAAACCTTCATGCTTTGAATAGAAAACTCTGAACTTCCTTTAAAATCCAGTTTTGTTCTTTTTCATGTTAAATCCAGTCTATGCAATAGGAAACCACGAGCTCCTTGGGTTTAACAAAGCCACTTGAAACACATGTCAGAATTGTACTGGATATTAATGACCTCCTGATTAGGAGGAGATACTTGAAAAGGTTTCTCCTTTTGTTCATGTATTTGGCTGATTTTGTTTCAAAAGCCATGGCAAAAAATAGATCTGCTTCAAATGTACTTTAAGTGGTTTATAATTTGGAACATTCCTAAAGAATATTTCTTTCTCCAACAGATGATTCATCTTCTTGGTGTAATCTAACAGCACATACTTCTCTGCTTTCTTTTTTGGGCAAACAGAACTATTCCAAGTACACACAACACATTTCTTTTGTTGTCTGCAGGAAAATGCAACATCACTAACTTTGTTTTCAAGTTACTGGCCAAAGTTTCCCCTGGCATGAGGCAATTTAGCAACACACAACTGTTTTACAACTGAAACACACATTCAGCATTGTCTTTAGTTATTAAGAAGCAAGCAGCAGCCATACAGAATGCACCTGCATGCTCTACACCCCCCCAAAAAGAGTAGCAGGGAAGGAGAAGAAATGAGAACAACTGAGTAATTCACATGGGTGTGAAGGTCTCTGGTTGGACATGCTGCCCCAGTAGGGTCAGCTCTGAGGTCCAGTTTGGTAACTCAAGGCTTGGTCCTCTTAGCTCCTGCAAATCTGGAGATGGAACAACCTGGAGGAACAACTCCAATAGAGTCTGGACTTCTCCACCTCCAGTTCAGGTCTGTTGTCCCTTCCCCTCCCACCCCACACCAAGCACTGAGTACAAGAGGATAACTGTATCCCTCAACCTCCTGGCCAGGTCCCTGCTCCAGCAGCCCAGGATGCTGCTGGCTCCAGCACAGACTCATAGAATATCCCCAGTTGGAAGGGAGCCACCAGGATCATGGAGTCCAACTCCTGTCTATGCACAGGACAAGCCCAAAGTCACCCCATGTGTCTAAGGGCATTGCCCAGATGCTCCTGGAATAGCATGAGGTTTGGTGCCATGACTGCATCCCTGGGGAGCCTGTTCCAATGCTCCACCACTCTCTGGGGGAAGAACCTGCACCTTCTCCCAAGGGCTGCTCCCCAACCAGCTCTACATCCCTGAAGCTCCCAAACCTCACGTGCTGCCCTTGGTGATCAGAGCTTTTGGGGCTGAGCTGGCTGCTGCCTCAGCCCTCACAGGGCAGGTGGCTACCAGGTAGGGCTCATGGTATGGGCAGTGATGCTCTGTGACCGCTGACTGTGGTGCTCCTCCAGCTACTCATCTGCTAGCCAGTGCAGCACAGTTGTAGCTGTTATTAAATGAAGCTGTATGGTTTTTATTTACATATAGATTCACAAGTCCTGCCACTGCTGTTTAGGATGACAAACAATAGCAGGATAGGATGAGATGAGAAAGAGGAGCTGTACTGTGACTATGATTAAGGGCAGTGCTGACAAGAGCAACTACTACCTTGCAGCTGACATCTTCCAACCAGCCATCCACAGAGAGTAATGATCTGGCTGCCATCAATAATTAACAGATAACAGCAAAAAGAACTGTTGCAATTGCTTGGACAAAGCAAGGTTTGCTCTGTACCACTCATGTTTCAGGTTCCAAATGCAAGAAAACCTGCAGCCTTCTATGAACAGCTATTGCTGGAGAGAAATACTGTCCCCCTCCTAATTGTGATTTGTGGTGCACCTCTAGAGTTTAACATCTACACACTTAGCACTTCCAGGTGGTTGGCTCTGAGCTGAGGAGAAGAATATTGCTGCAATATTAATTACTCACAAACTGTAGCATGCAAATGGTACTGAGATAACACTTCACCTTCTACAGAGAAGTTGTCTGCAATGTCACTGCTGTTTGCACCAGGCACAAGCTGCTATTTGCAAGGGGAACCACACACAGGTTGCATGGAACAAAGCTGGAGAGGACAACTTCTTGTCAACCCTTCTGCCAACAGAATCACTGAATCCCCAGCATGGTGGGGCCTGAAGGGACCTCTGGGGATCATCCAGTCCAACCAAAAGCAGGGTCACCCACAGCAGCTTGCCCAGGATCACCTCCAACTGCCTTGGCAATCTCTCCACACAAGGAGACTCCACCACCTCTCTGGCACCCTCACAGCAAACAAGCTTCTCCTCCTGCTCAGCTGGAACCTCCTGGCTTCCAGTTTGTGCTCAGTGCCCCTTGGGCTGTCCCTGGGCACCACTGAGCAGAGTCTGGCTCCAACCTCTTCTTCCCACCCTTTAGCTATTGGTTCCTTGTCTGTCTTGAACTGGGGAGCCACAAACTAGACCCAGTACTCCACATGACGCCTCCCTAGGGCAGAGTGCTAGGGGAGAAACACCTCCCTCCACCTGCTGCTCACACTCTCCCCAGGAGAACATTGACCTTCTTGGCCAAGGACACATTGCTGGCTCACAGGGAACTTTGTCCACCAACACTTTTAGGTCCTTTTCTCTGTGGAGCTGCTTTGTAGCAGGCCAAACCCTAACCTGCTCTGGTCCATGAGGTTATTCCTCATCAGGTGCAGGACTCTACACTTGCCCTTGTTGAACTTCAGGAGGTTCCTCTCCCCCAACTCTCAGCCTGTCCAGGCCAAACCATGAAGGATCTCTGTCTCTGGAGGTATCAGCCTTAGGAATGACTGACAAATTGGGCTGAAACATCTCTGGTGTGAAACATTGGCTTCTTGGCTTGAACTGGTGACCTGGTTCACTGGTCACCCAGAAACCCCATTTACAGTGTGTTCCTGTTGGGAATGTGCACAGAGACCTTTCCAGCTGCAGCCCCAAAAAACCCCAAACCAGACTCACTCCTAGAACTAACCTTCACATCCATCTGCTCAGAGATTACAACTCAGGCTCCACAGCAACTCAAGCTAAACCAAAACCTTGCAGAGATCTAAAGAAGGCAACACTCACACCATAGACATTTTTGTCCTGGAAAGCAAATCCTTCTTGGCACCAGGAGCCACAGGAGATTAATTAGCTCTAATTTAGGTTTTGAACCCTGTAGTAAGAGTCCAGCCCTTACACACACAAACAGAACTAGCCCAGAATGCAGGATGACAGTTCCTTAGGGATCCCTGCTGTTGTTCTTTCTGCTTGTGCTCATGTCTCAGCAAGATTGAAATTCCAATGGGAAACAGATGAAATTCATTCAATGTCTTTTAGAAATCATGCATTGTTTTGCTCCTTGGATGAGTGAGGATGCTAAAGATGTTACACAATAAATGAGGGTACATATGGGCATTACCTACTGCTGAATAACATTGACATGATTCAAGAATTGGCCATGCCAGTGAACTGAAAAGTTGAGTTTATTGGCCAATTAGAGAAGGGAAAAGAATGACTGCAGACAGACAGAGACAACAGGATGAAGAGCTAATCCTGCCACATTTGGAAATATAAGAAGCAAAATCATTTCACATAGTTGCTAAACCAGCTGACTCAGGAGATTAGAAGAAGATGATACTTTTATTTTCAGTTCTATGCTTTTAATTTGAATATAGATCAGAGGCTTGAATGGATGATACCAGATGATTAAAAACCCTGCTTGTTTTCTCAGTCAAAATTCAGGCAGTAGGACAGGTCAGAGATGTAGAAATCTCTTTGGAGTGGATGGTGACCCTCTCCTCAATATTAGCTCAGATATTAGTCAGGTTCCTACTTTCTGCCAGGACTTCCCAAGCAACTGTGGGAACATAGGAAGCCCATTTCTTCCTCTTCTGGCTGTGACTCCTAAGTTCCCACTGACAACTGGACCCTTGTGGAGTTCCTGTTGATGCTGAGATAGCAAGTTCAGGTCTTCACATGAGTGCTGATGGTAGAAAAGATTTTCTACCAGCTAGGCAACAGCTTGGGTCATGGTGTTGTTGTCAAAGAATCATAGACTCACAGAGTGGTTTGGGTTGGAAGAGACCTTTCAAGGTTACCTAGTCCAACCCCCTGCAGTCAGCAGGGACATCTGCAACTAGGTTGCTCACAGCCCCAGCCAAGCTGAACTGGGATGGTTCCAGGGATGGGACATCTCCCACCTCTCTGGGCAACATGGAACAGGCTCTCACCACCCTCAGTTGCAAAACATTTCTTCATATCTAGTCTAAATCTCCCTCTTTTACTTTAAAACCATTGCCTCTTGTCCTGTCCCAACAGGCCCTGCTAAAAACAGTCCCCATCTTTGTTATAGGCCCTGTTTAGGCACTGGAAGGCCTCAAAGATGGGTTTGAATGAGAAGAACCTTTAAATATATTATCTAAAAAGAAAAAACAACCTCAGAAATCTGAATTAAAATCCTGCATTTTGCATGAAATGGGCATTTTTCCCCCTCATTGTGCAGATAACTTCAACCTCTTTTAAAGTGGACAAAAACACCCCAAACAGTTTGAGTGACCACAAAGAAACCACCTTTTATTCTCAAATCATTCCTCTGCAGACTCCATCCTCCCCAGGGCACCTCCCCAGCTCAGCTTTTACACCTAAAGCCTTTTGCAACCTGATAAAACTGAGCAAGGTGAATACCTCAGTTAACACACTAGGTGAGAAGCCAAAACCAGAGCTTTGCTTTGCAGAGGACAACAGATCATTATGGTTGAAGATCAGATCATTATGGCTGAAGATTAGATCATTATGGTTGAAGATCAGATCATTATGGCTGAAGCAGCAAAGCTCACAATCAAGGGGGATGTTACTCATCCAGAAGCATCAAATGCAATCTCCTGACACATGTGTGTTGTGCCATCTGGCACCAGAGTCAAGGCACACTGCAGCTGGGTAACACACAGACAGAGCCAATTGTCATCATCACCTGAGCTGCCAACTTTTGGTGCAACCTAAGTCTTCCTCTTTCCAGCCAGCAGACATATTTGCATACTCTAAGGAAGGAAAAACATAACAAGCCAACCTCTGAGGAAAGCCTAACCCAGGAAATGAAGAAAACCCCTTGGACTCTCTTTGGGGGAGAGACTTTTCAGCTGCTCAGACTGCAATAGGACACAGGGAATGGATACAGGCTGAAGGAGGGGAAATTTAAGAATGGAAACTAGAAGGAGGTTCTTTACCCAGAGGGTGGGGAGGCACTGGCACAGATTGCCCAGAGAGGTTGTGGCTGCCCCATCCCTGGCAGTGTTCAAGGCCAGGCTGGATGTGGCCCTGGACAACCTGGGCTAGTGTGTGGCATCTCTGCCCATGGCAGGGGGGGTTGGAACTAGCTGATCTTTAAGGTCCCTTCCAACCTGAGCCATTCTAGGATTCTCTGACTATGCACATGCATTGAAGAGGAGAACAGAAGGCTCAACACAGAGAAGACCTTCATGAAAACTACTGGGTGCCCACAATGTAAAGAATGAATATATCCTTGTGTTGGTGGTGGGAGTATGTGACAGGGAACTGTAACCCACAGAGAGCCTCACCACACAAGAATTCAGGTGTTGCAGCTGCAGCTTGGCTACAAAAATGTCAAGTACTCACTAAAGGGGAGAAAGGTTTCAGATTCCCCTGGATAGCTGTGAGCTATGTGAGCTGCTTTGTCAGTTTGATGGGGTAACCCAAGAGTTAAGCACCTGTTGCCTGAGGAAACACAACCCATTTCTTCAGACAAGGCCATTCCACACTTACTGAAATGAGCAGCAAAAGGTAAATGAAAAATGAAAGATGAACCTGTGAGCTTGGGGCTTGTGGACTGCCTAGGAAAAAAAAAAAGACTGGGAAATCACCAGATTGTCTATTGTCTAAATGAGGAAACTAAGAACAACACAGAAAATGATCCCACTTCTCTACCATAAAAAACAACCAACAAAGATGAAAGGAGCTTGCTAAAAGATGTAGTTTTTAAAATGCTACTCCTACTTCTGCCCATCTAAAGGGATCAACTCTTGATTTATTGCTGCAGAATATATTGCTGCAGCAATTGAAGTGATGATAATAGCCCAGGAAAAATGTTGATGCTGCTAAGTTTGATGATTGATTGGAGCACTACTGAACAAGCAAGGGGATTTATCAATGTGCCTCTGAACTTTGTAAATGATGCTTCTGGAATTCTGTAAACAAACTCCACTGGGAGACAACTAGCAGCACATCCCACTGCTGAGACACACAAGGACTTATTTAGAGTTCTGTTTCAATTAGGGATTATTAACTTTAATAATGATCCACACAGTGTTACACAGAGGTCACCTGGGCTGCTCAAATAGGGGAGAGCCAAAGTCAACATATCCAAGTAGGTTTGTGGGGCCAGGCCAGTCACAGCAGCTAGTAAGGCTGGGTGGACACAAGAAAACATCTGAGGTGTTTCAAAAAGTCACTGAGTAAGTCACAGAATCATTAAGGTGGGAAAAAACCTCCAAGATCATCAACCTAACACTGCCAGGTCACCACTAAACCATGTCCCTCAGCACCACATCTACACAGCTTTCTAATCCTTCCAGGGATGGTGACTCCACCACTGCCCTGGGCAGCCTGGGCCAGGGATTCATCACTCTTTTGGGGAAGAAATTTTTTCTAGTGTTCAATCTGAACCTTCACTGCTACAGGTTGAAGCTGTTTCCTATCACTTGTTCCTTGGGAGAAGAACCCAAGCCCCACCTGGCTCCAGCCTCCTCTCAGGGAGTTGCAGAGAGTGAGGTCTCCCCTGAGCCTCCTCTTCTCCAGGGTAACCAACCCCAGTTCCCTCAGCTGCTCCTCACAACACTTGTGCTCCAGACCCTTCACCAGCTTCCTTGCCCTTCTCTGGCCACACTCCAGCACCTCAATGTCCTTCTTGGAGTGAGGAGCCCAAAACTGACCCCAGGATTGGAGCTGTGGCCTCCCCAGTGCCCAGTCCAGGAGGACAATCCCTGCCCTAGTCCTGCTCCAAGCCATAAACACCACATAACTCCACCATTGTCATTCCCCCAGCTCCCAGTCTTCTCCTTACCAATCAGCTGCCATCAGCTTGAGACTTTTCTAGCCACTTTCCTAATTTACTTAATCTTCTAAAACCATGTTGGGCCTCTGCATCAAAGGAAGAGTTCTCTGCTCAGATAAAACCAACAGAAAGGTGAAAATGCAGCCATGTGATGATTCTGGAGGACTCAGAAGCCAAAGCACTTGTCAATCTCTGCATTTCTTCTCAATTAGAGTCCAAGGCTTTAAACTACATCTCCTGTGCTGCAGCTAATGGCTAGTGACTCCACTGAGCACCACCAGAGAGACAACTGGCTTCCAGCTTCTAGACTCACATCAGAAAGTGTCAATCTCCAGTTTGGGTTTTATTGATACTGACAGATCAAAGGGTAAAAATAATCATCACAAGTGCTAGAACAAGCCAACAAATAAAAGAACTGCAGAGTTTGGGAAGTTGTGGGTAGAGCTGTCAGAGGAATGGTTGAGCTGACTGCAGATGAGTGTTGTAACTCAAGAGATGGAGACCCTTCCCATGTTGGCAAGCCTCACAAGTATGTAGATGAAAATCCTTGCTGCTATCTGCCCTTGTGGTGCTTTGTTTTAAACTTCACACACAGAAGATCATAAAGGTTGGAAGAGACCTCCAAGATCATCAAGTCCAACCATCAATGTAGCAGCACTAAGCCCTAAGTACTGCACCTATATGCTTTCTAAACCCCTCCAGGGTTGGTGACTCCAGCACTGCCCTGGGCAGCCTGGGCCAATGCCTAACAACTCTTTCAGGGAAGAAAGCTTTTCCTGATCTCCAATCCAAACCTCCCCTGGTGCAACCTGAGGCCATCTCCTCTTGTCCTCTCACTGGCAACCCAGGAGAAGAGACCAACCCCCACCTCACTCCAGCCTCATTTCAGGTAGCTGTAAGAGAGAGATAAGGTCTCCCTTGAGCCTCCTCTTCCTGAGACTAAGAAACCCCAGTTCCCTCAGCTGACAGGCTGGAACATCAAGGGATTGCTGGGTGCCAAGAGAGCTCCACCAACAACTTGTGCCAATGACTCTATACCACACAAAGCCATAAAATGTTGGACAGGAGCTCAGGTCCCAGAAGCATCAAGCAGTAATTGCTCCTTCCTCAGCTAATGAGTCCTGTGGTGATGCAAGAGCATAGCTGATCCAGCAGATTCCTGCTATGGAAACACAGAGCTGCCTGGTACTCCTCCTCCTCCCCTTCCCTGCAGACTCCTGGACTTGTCCCATGAACCAGATCAAGGCACAAACCAGTGGAGAACTAAAAAGGAAACAGTTCTCTGCCAGGTTAAAACCACAAGTGAAGGATCTGGCAAGTGCTGGAGCAGGGAAGGTGGAGAAGAGAGAGGAGGAGAAGGGGAAATAAACCAGGATCTCGACCATGGGGCTGACCTGAGCTGCTCTAACACAGCTCATCCAAGACTGGCTTGTTGGTTGCAACTCTAGTGTCCCTAAATAATGTTCAGTGCACAATAAAGACATCATCTGATGAAGAAAAATTCACCTGACCTGTGTCTCAGCTTATAAGACAGACAAATATATTTCATCTTCTTAATAGGAGCAATATTTGTATTCCCAGTAGTTCCCAAGCAATGCCTGTGGTAGCAGAGTGGAGAGCAGAAAGCTATGAGAAGGAATTTTTGGGGTGGAGAGAAGAACTAGGCTGTACCCTGGGCTGCATCCCCACCAGCATGGCAAGGAAGGGATTGTGCCTCTGCTCTGCTCTGGGGAGACCTCAGCTGCAGGGCTGGGGCCAGCTCTGGAGTCCTCAGCACAGCACAGACATGGAGCTGGGGGAGCAGGGCCAGAGGAGGTCACAGAAATGATCTGAGGGCTGGAAGCTCTCTGCTGTAAGGACAGGCTGAGAGAGTTGGGCTTGTTCAGCCTGGAGAAGAGAAAGCTCCAGGGAGACCTCCTTGCTCTCTTCCAGTACTTAAAGGGTCTTCTGAGAAAGATGTGGATAGACTTTTTATAGCAGGCCCTCTTGGGACAGGACAAGGGCTGATGATTTTGAACTGAAAGAGGAAGACTTAGCCTATAAAAAGAAAGAAACTTCTTACTCTAAGGGTGGAGAGAGCCTGGCCCAGGTTGGACATGTCTCATCCCTGAAACCATTCCAGGACAGATTGTTTGGGGCTCTGAGCAACCTGATCTAGTTGCAGATGTCCCTGCTGAGTTCAGAGGGGTTGGACTAGGTGACCTTGCAAGGTTCCTTCCAACCCAAACCATCCTAGGATTCTATATGAAACCAAGAATCAGCAGAAACTAATCTACACCTCAACTAAGACTTCACACTCAGATAACTGAAATAGAGAACAGCAAACACTTGGGAAGGAAATGCAGAGGAGCTCTTTCAAACACAGGTAGGATGGGAAACAACCTGTCCTGTGTCTTTGGCTCCCCAAAAAGTCTGTCCTTCCATTAGCAAAGGGAAAACCCTTCCAGCTTGCCACCAAGCCTTGTGTCGGGTCACATTTGGCTGCCCTGGAACAGGTTCTATTGGAGATGACAGGACAAACAGCATGACATAACACAACTAAACAAAGCTCAAGGTTTCAGCAGTCACCTCCTCCATTCCCTGCCCTGGCCACTAACCATTGTCACTCTCTGTAGGAAGCAGCTCACCTGGATTTTAAAGTAGTATTGAGTAGGAAGTGCTGGGAGGTGGTTTGGTGGAGCTGCTGCCTACAGACTGTCAGAAATTCCCTGGTCACTTCCAGAAGCTAAAGGACAAAACTCTCTGGAGTGTTGACCCAAACAACTAGCCCCATGCCTAAACTACTATAGAATCACTCCCAGATTTTCAGAGCCACTGAGAGCAATCTCCTGCTTCCAAAAAAACCAAAACAAAACCCAAACTAAAATGAAAATAATGCTGAATTCATTTGAAAGGAAAAGCAACCACCATTTACATCTCACCTGCCATTCAGGAAATAGCTGCTTTTTACCTGCAGGGAGTTGAGAGCCTGAGGATAAATAAACAAATAGGCACAAGGAAAAAGCTGAGATTAAAAGCAGAAGGGTTTTTTTCTCTCTATATACATACAAATTATCTCTAGGAGGTGCCATGAGAGAGGTATGTCTTTGAGTTGGATTCCACAGTGCACAATTAACCCAGATGACTGGCACCTCAATTACAGCACCAGCATTACCCAAGGCAGGCAGGAGGATCCTCACAGCTCCCATCCCACCCCATCCTCCTGGCAGCCTCCTAGAGGCATCTGCACTCCTCCCTCTGCCAAAATGCCTTGGCATTCTTCTGCAAATCAATGGCAAGAAAAGGCTGGAAGAAAGGAGAGGAGGGGGTGGAAGGAACCTGAGGTGAAGAGGAAAAGATGAAAGGAAAGTGGGATTGAAGCACAGCTCAGATCAGGGGGAAAAAAGTCCAGGAGAAACAAAAGAGGCTTCTCCAGGTGTCTTCTGTAGCTTCTCCCATGGGCAGAAATCTCTGCTGGCTCCTCCCTGAAGATTTTTTTTTCTTAGTTTGATTTAGAGTTTGGGGTTGTTGAGGTTTTTGGCTTCTTTTTCTTGGCTCATGGAGTTAGAAGGGAAAGGAGATGCCTTTAAAGTAGAGAGGAACGTGTGGGCTCAGTTCCAAGGGTGATGGAAATAGGGGTGGCCTGTCTCAACCCCCTGACATCACTTTCCTCCTTCATCCCTCCCAAAGCCTGGGCTTTTTGGCTTTAGACTAGGGCCTAGCTCCTTAATGCTACTTAGGTTCCCTACAGATCACTTTATCTCCAAAGGTATTTGGTTCTTTAAATGTGTGGTATTACTGAAAAATGTATTTCTGAGTGCACTCAACTCTAATTTTTAGACTTTTTGCCTATATCTGTAAAGTTCTTCATCACCTGAGGTCAAGAGTTGCCACACATGTTCACACTTTGCAATGCATTTGCTTGAGAAGCATTAAAACATTAAGCCTTGCTATACAGCAGTCAAGCATCTAAGAGATTTTACAAGGATCAGCCCTGATTTCCCTGGGATGTGGAAGTTCCACATGCTCTTTCAGAGCCTGCCCAGGCACAGCTTCATTCAACACTGAGACCTCCATATAGAGAATTCAAGAATCATTCAAGTTGGCAAAGATGGCTAAGATCAAGGCCAAACATTAACCTAACACTGCCAGGTCACCACTAAACCATTTCCCTCAGCACCACATCTCTGTGGCTTTTGTATACTACCAGGGATGGTGACTCCACCACTGCCCTGGGCAGCCTGGGTCAATGCTTAACCACTCTTCCAGGGAAAACATTTTGCCTAATATCCAACCTAAACCTCCCCAGCACAACTTGAGGCTGTTTGCTCTCATCCTGTCTCTTCTTACCTGGCAGAAAAGCCCAACCCCCACCTGGCTCCAGCCTCCTCTCAGGGAGTTGCAGAGAGCGAGAAGGTCTCCCCTGATCCTCTGTTTCTCCAGGCTAACCAAGCCCAGTTCCCTCAGCTGCTCCTCACAACACTTGTGCTCTAGATTACACAGAACAAAATACTATTGACAGAAACAACAATTGCACTGGGGAAAAAAAAAAAACCACTGTTAAAACCCCTGGCACCCAGGGAGGCCACACCAGGTTCTGCTACCTTCACCCCAAGCCCACACAAAGACATAAGCCCAAGGGCACCGGCGCTCCAGGGGTTAAAGTGAAATCAGTTGAAACTTGTCAAGCTATTTTTGCCTTGTCTAGCCAAGTTGTTTGTTGTGTGGTAGATGCTGCAGGGTATCAGTCACTTTGAAAGAGAGGGTGGCCAAGCAGTCCCCTCAGTCAGACAGTGACTGGCACTGTCAGTAAATCGTTCTGTCAAGGATTCATCTTGCAGCGACGCAAAGGAGGCTGTGAGATTGTTCCAGAGGAACCCAAGCATTCTGTGTTTATTGGCATGCTGAGCCTCCAAGAAAATGATCAATTACAGCTTGTTAATGCCACTCAAGAGCAGCTTGGACACTAGCTTTCAGACTGGCTTCACTGGGGGTACTACTTTGATAGTACAGCAGATCCTCTTTCTCTCATCTTCCAGTGGAACAGTGGCATCCTTTCTGATCTATGATGTTTTGGGGATGAAGTAGGGAAGGAAAATTTGGGGATGAAGTAGGGAAGGAAAATGGTTTTCACCTACTTGTCTTCATCCAGCCCCAGGTAGCATCCCCTGTCACATGGCTCTTTGCATACAGCAGGAGAGGTTGGGATAACAATCACCACATTTTGCTGGTCAGAGGTTGCACTTCTCAGCTGTCATAGAATCATAGAATTGTCAGAGTTGGAAGGGACCTTAAAGATCAGCTAGTTCCAACCCCCCTGCCTGGCAGGGACATCTTCCACTAGGAGGAGGTTGCCCACAGCCCCATCCAGCCTGGCCTTAAAAGCTTCCAGGGATGGAGCTTCCACAACCTCTCTGGGCAACCTGTTCCACTGTCTCCCCACCCTAACAGTCAAGAACTTCATTATGTCTAATCTCAATCTCCCCTTTTCTAGTTTGCATCCATTCCCCCTAGTCCTATCACTACCTGACATCCTAAAAAGTCCCTCCCCAGCTTTCTTGTAGGTCCTCTTCAGGTACTGGAAGGCCACCAGAAGGCCTCCTCAGAGCCTTCTCTTCATAGACAGATATCCACTTACAAGAAAAGGTATCTGCCACCAGCTATCAAAGCAGAAATAGAAACTAGATTTGTCTGCAGAGGATTCAGTCTTTAACTATTATTTCCCAATCAGTATTGGCAAAGTTTGTTCCTATCATCTACAGCACTTCTGATTTACTGACTGACAAGTCCTCTGAAATCTGAGGCACTCTAGAACAGCATGAGAAGTTGTGCCAAGACCTACAACGTGTTGAGTCCAGCTCTCTCCAGCTTCCTTCACCTAGGGGTTGGTAAAGCCAGTGAAATCACAGAGTCACAGAGTGTTAGGGGTTGGAAGGGACCTCCAAAGACCATCTAGTCCAACCCCCCTGCCACAGCAGGATTCCCAAGACCAGGTCACAGAGGAACACATCCAGACAGGTCTTGAATACCTCCAGAGAAGGAGACTCCCCAAAGAGCAGAGAAACAGCAGCAATGCAATAATCAAGTTCTCTACTTCTTGGCTTTAGGTAGCAGTAGGGTAACCTTGCTAGAGATAGCAGTAGGGTAACCTTGCTAGATCTCCCTCTAGGCAAAGAGGAAAGAGAAGACTATTAGATCCAAAATGAGCTGAACATGCAGAAGCTGGTGCTGTGGCTAATGCTGTACAATGGCAGGGATTCAAACTGGATTAAGAGAGAGATTTCATCCCACTTGGATATCTTGCAGTAAAGCCTTTAGTTTTAGCCCATAAACATTCCAAATGACAAAGCAGAGACAAGCCAGGAGATTATGAAAACAGAAGGATAATTATTTTAGGTATATACCACAAATCTGCAAGGATGGAGGAAGTTAACAATTATCAGCTCCTGTTGATAACTCATGTGAGCTCCTTCCCTTGCTCTGGCTTTGCCCAAACTTGGGCATCAAACACACTGTCAGAAATCATTTTAACCAGCAAGCTGCTGGCAAAGTAGTCACAGAAAAAATAATAATAATAATATATATATCAGGGGCTATATAGTGAATATGGGAGGAATAATTAGAAGCAGTTCAATTAAACACATAGATCCAAGCCAAGTAATGCCTCTGGGCAATAGATCTGTCAACACACACATGAAGGATGTAAACAGAAAGAATGGAAAAATGTAGTGCAGCAACTCACTGGGCATAGCTAGGAGTCATGTGATTAAATTAAGAAAGATAATTCAGGTTGAATCTGAAGAACAATTTCCTGACAGGGAGATGTTTCAGCTTCAAACAATCTCCCAAGGAAGCAGTTAATCCTCATGCTTTAAAACATGACTGGGCAAGAGCCCTCAGAGGTGCAGAATGGGGAACACTGCTGGCTTGTGCCAAAAGATGGATTAGAAAATGAAGTCAGTCTTTAATTTCTTTAATATCTGTGAATCTCCCATCCCAGTGGGGGTGGAATAATGGTGAAACTGAGGGGAAAGAAGGAAAAAAGAGGGGTGGGAGGCAGAGCTCTCCTGAAGACACTGCTAACTGCATTTCTGGGAGGAAGCACTTTGACATTGAGATATATGAAATAAGTGATGCTAAAGAGGGAAGCTGAAAAGTCCTGGGCAGGAGCTCAACATGTCCCTAGTAATTTATTATGGTAGCTTCCCCAAGGTTCCCAAATAGCTGTGCCCCAGCCTACAGCAGCACATCTCTCCCTGGCTCATGTTTTCTTCTTCAAGCTGCCCCTAAACACGAGGTCAAGGAGCACAACTCCCAGACTAACTCTTCATAAAGCCTATTTCCTAAGTCAGGTCCAGTAGCAAGGTGGGGAGTCCTGTTCCTGCCCTGCTCCCCTCCAGTGTAGCACACACTGCCATCTCCATCAGCTTCTCCTGAACCCCTCCACCAACATCCTAGAAGAGAGTAGCTAAGGCTCCTTATTGTCCTAACAGAGTAGCTAAGGCTCCTTACTGTGCTAGCAAAGAGTAGCTAAGGCTCCTTACTGTGCTAGCAAAGAGTAGCTAAGGCTCATTATCCCTGCTAGCAAAGAGTAGCTAAGGCTCATTATCCCTGCTACACAAATTAAATCAACTAAGGAGAGGCAAACTGAAGAGCTT
Organism: Galbula dea; assembly: GCA_013399015.1. Classification (NCBI taxonomy): domain Eukaryota; kingdom Metazoa; phylum Chordata; class Aves; order Piciformes; family Galbulidae; genus Galbula; species Galbula dea. Next base: position 267,268 of record VWZX01001038.1, on the reverse strand, counting down.
TGCCCAAGGTTACAATCATATTCAGAGGCAAAGCCAAGACTAGATCTGGAATCCTGCTTTCTCCTGTAATGTTTAGACTAGAGCTCCTGCAGCAAATGCTTTCACACTTTATAGTGTTTACTAACTTCACAATGTCTGCTAACATGCTGCTCTGCCTGCAGAAGCTACACAAGAAGGAATTTAATTGATGGAAAAGAAGTATAGTTATTAGGAATGGCATCAGGCAGCACTTAACACAACCACTTCCATCAGTTGGACAGTTTCTGCTGGGTTAGGAGAAGGCAAAGACTTTTGGTATTGCTGGAAGGAAGAAAATCACAGGGCTTATTCAGGCTTCACTTGGAAAGTACTAGAAGTGCAAAACCTCATCCATCATCTTTATGGTGCATCACATCACCTGAGGCATGAAGTAATCATCTAAAAATGCACTGCCTGACGTGCCCATGGTGCCTAATCAATAGCTTCTACCATCACAGAATATTAAGGAAAAAAAAATCTTTTATTCTATTGATGTCTTGATTTTAGACAGAGATGTCCATTACCAGAATGGCCCAACTGGAGAACTCACCTGACATGGCTTGAAAAGTACTCATTTTGGAAAGAAAAGTGCATGGCTCAATACATCTGTAAATCATCACTGAGAAACTCTCTGCCTCAGAATTAACTCTTGGAGCTCCCTTCAAGAGGCAGCTTTCTCTCTGCCTGCATTTAATGCTTTGCCAAATCCTTATTTGTAGATATGCATTCCAAAATATATCTAAGAAGCACAAGAAATGCCACATTCCTGCACTCCAGACCCAGGGATCTCAAGAGATGATGCCAGGCCAGAGAGGACACTCAGCTGCACTGCCTTAACCAATGACAAACACTGGAGATGAAGCAGATTTTTCTGTCTCTGTAATTCAGTTCCCACAAACCAGCAGCTCTTCTTTAAATGGACAGCCTCAGAAACTGATAGTTTTGAAGGACATGAAACACCACTTCAACAACCCATCTGATACACGTTCTGGGGAACACCATGTGCAGGTGTCCAGAGTCCTTCAGGTTCATGACTGAAGTGCCACAGACTGTGACTTATGGAGAAAAATGAACTATTTTGGAGTATGTAAGAAACTTCTCTCCACATAGGTGTAATGCACTTGCAATTCAGGTCATACATGTGGGTTAACAACACTAAAAAACTGTCTCTTCTGTTCAAAGTCTAGGCTGGCTCTGGGGAGACCTCAGCTGCAGGGCTGGGGCCAGCTCTGGAGTCCTCAGCACAGCACAGACATGGACCTGGTGGAGTGGATCCAGAGGAGGCCACAGAAATGATCTGAGAGCTGGAAGCTCTCTGCTGTGAGGACAGGCTGAGAGAGTTAGGGTTGTTCACCCTAGAGAAGAGAGGGCTCCAGGGAGATCTTACTGCAGCCTTAAAGAGGACCTAACAAGAAAGATGAGGACAGACTTTGGGTCTTTTGCAGCAGGAGAAAGGCTGATGGTTTTAAACTAGAAGAGGAAAACTTAGACTAAATGGAAGAAAGGAACTTCTCAGAGTAAGAGTGGTGAGAGCCTGTCCCAGGTTGCCCAGAGAGGTGGGAGATGTCCCATCTGACTGGGGGAAAGGGGTTGGACTAGATAACCTAGAAAGGTCCCTTCCCATTCAAACCATTCTATGATTCTAGTACAAAGACAACACCAGTCATTCAACATCTCATCCAATCTGGAACACTTTGTCCCTCTAAACTTTTCTCCACATTACTACAGCTCCCCAGAGAGCATCTAACTGCAGGTGACCTGGAGTCAGGCTGCACCTATAACCACATCAGCCCAGAAATCAAATGCCAGGCAGCCAGGAACACTGCAGAATGGTGTTTCCCTCCTGGAACTTTTTCCCCATGTGATCAGACTCACTCTCAGGCTTTTTTTTTTTTCCTCTTCACTCTTGCAAAACACTCCCAGTTGAAATTGCAGCCTGTGGAGCCAACATGTCTGGCTGGAGCTGCTCTGTCATTCAGAACCTTATTATGCAAATAAAACATAGACAAGCTGTAAGTTCCAATTGAAGCCAAACACCCTGAAGCATCCAATAAATGGAGACATCTCAAAAACATAACTCCCTGGATGACACACATTTGTCATCCAGCTGAGAAATCTTAGATAGAGAGATGAATAAAGAGGGAATTTACAAATGTCAAGGAGCTGCAGGATCCTTTCCTCCATTTCTATTGCTTCAGGGAAGAGTTGAGGACCCAGGAAGAAAAGAAAAGAGGTGGCAAAGTTGTGTTTCCACTCCTTACTGTCCCTGAAAGCTGAGCTAGGGAACAACAGCACCCTGGGATTTATTAGTTAGGCAAATATTGCTTAGATTCCTAAAACAGAGGTGAAGAACTTCAAGGACCTCTTTCCAACTACATACCAGCTGCTTTCCAAAAGGGAACCAAAAAAAAAAGCAAACCACTAAAAGAGTTGATAAAAGTGAAACATCTAAACATTTTCTTGATGTTTGGAAAGTCTGAAAGTCCACCATTGCCTGTGACTGAAAGCCCATGGTTATGATCATGGACTGAGACCTGTATGTGGAGGATACCTCTGTCAGAACACCTCCTATTTTAGACAACATATTTTGCTGATCACAAACAAACCAGAAAAGAATGTGAGCCACAAAACACCAGTGGCCAGTGGAAGAGATTCTGATCAATACTCTTAATTTAGCAATCATTTCTTTCATAATTTGTTAATATTAACAAGGAAATTACCAGTTTCTAGTTGGTGCTAAGGAGGTCACAAGGCTTACAAAGGATAAAAGACACTGATGAAATATGCCAGGACTTTTCCCAGCCCTCTCTGCTCTCTGTCTAGCAGTTCTACTAGAGCAGGGGTGAAAATGAGCATTTAGAAGTTCAATAAACCAATTTCAGGTTTGAGATGCAACCTTTTCATCCTGCAACACAGTTAAAAACTGCTGGGATGTCCTTACTAGTAGAGACTGGTCTGTAAATACCATTGATTGCAAGCATTGATGTGTGATGCCAAACACTCCTTTAGATAACCAGAAGGCTTTAGAGCAGGTAAGGATGCAGTGCTGAGAAGTGATAGTGATGAAATGAGTGTTTATAGAGGTTTGCAAGTGCTTTTGGATCAAAGTCAATGGATCTATCAGTCACTTTCAAAGGCAGCAAATGGAACATTTGTGCCTCTCATGGAGGGAAAACAGCAGCAGAGATGAGCCAGCCAGGATTAACCCAAGGGGATTGAAAGTTCTCATGAAAATTCAGTTATTTTTATTACAGGTGTACTGGGACATCTTCACTGCACTGCTGGTTTCTGGGTTAGCCCAACTCAACTTTCAGGAGCTGCCTCCACAGATCCAGCTGCTCAGATCCCAGGAAAGCAAAGCTGGCAAGAACCTCCTCCCCCCAGGATCATACAGTTACAGAACCATGGGATGGTTTGGCTTGGAAGGAAACTTTTAAGGCCATCTAGTCCAACCCCCTGCAGTGAGCAGGGACACATGTAGATCCCAAGGCACTGGGGCTCCTCACCTTCTAGAAGCCTCCCTTGTGCTTCCCCAGAGATAAAAGCATCTTCCTGAGAAACTCATACATATTAGTTTGTTCCTGCCAGTCAAAGTAATGTTATAAATGATTAAAAACATGAAGAATTACAATTTCCAGAGCCTCAGCTGCTACCATAAATCAGCACAGCTCCAAATGCTTGAACAGCCTCAGATCAGGTTGCACCAAAGGATTGCAGGGCTTTGTCTACCCTTAGTTTAGTGCCTCCTGCCACTGGGAAAGTCACAGCTCAGCAATGAGCTGAGGGTAGGTTCTGGCACCTTTGTGAACATACACTTACCAAAGCTGCTGTTAGCACTGCTTCCTACAAAGACAAAATGAAGGCTAGAATATAAATAAGAAGGCTAGATAAAATCAGATTATAAGGTGATTTACTGTCTCCAGTGGTCTACTGTGGTTTTACCACTGAAACAAATCTGTTGACATCTACTGACCAGGGCTGGTGTGATAGCAGCAGCAGCAGATAACACACTGGAGCACTGTTTACAACAAAGATCCACAAGAATCATTACCAAAATAAGATTTTTTTCCCCCCACCAAACATATTCCACCATGGAAAGATGCAGGCAGGGAAATCTCTTGTATTCATTTTTACTGGACTGGTCCTGGCATCACTTCTACTGACAGTGACCAAGCTAACCTCCTCCCTTGGTCAGGCTCCACCCCAGTGCCAGGGAGCCCAGAGATAGAATCAGAGCATTGCCAGAGGTGGAAGGGACCTTAAAGATCATCTAGTTCCAACCCCCCTGCCTGGCAGGGACACCTCCCACTGGATCAGATTGCTGACACTCTGCCAGAAGATTTTGACAGATCCCAGAGGAGTCTGAGCTGCTCCCAGCACAGCAGGGCTAACACCAGCTACAAGGGCTGAAGATGTCTGCAAGTGCTGGGAAGCCCTTCACACTATTCCTTTGGAAGAGAGACCTTTGGAGATGTCTCCTTTTTTAGCAGCACACCCCAAGAACTGGATGTCCAAGCACAGTCATTTGTTTCCCAAAAGAGACCCTTTAAAATGAGTAATATTCTATAGAATAATACTATGCTTGTAGAAGCAGGCTGCATTGGAACTAGTGTAAAATATTGCTTTTAAGACTAGAAATGAGTAAGCTTAATCAATATCATCACTTCAGGGAAAGGGCAGAGTGAAGAAAAGAGTCTGAAATGGATATCTCCTGGATCATCACAGAGAAGACCACCCATAGCACCCTCAGGAGAGGAGGATACCTTCTCTTGCCTTCTCTCACACAGCATTAGTGAGAGCAGTGCAAAGACCTTAGATGATGGTGTGTCCTGTGGCAGCACCAGAAAAGAAGGGTCACACTATCCCAGCATGGTGGAGTGGTTGGAAAGGACCTCTAGGGATCATCTAGAGTCCAACCCCCTATTTGCTAAAGCAAGGTCACCCACAGCAGCTTGCCCAGAGTCACCTCCAGCTGCCTTGGGAATCTCTCCACACAAGGAGACTCCACAGCCTCTCTGCAAAGCCTGGGACAGGCCTCCAACACCCTCACACCAAACAAGCTTCTCCTCCTGCTCAGCTGGAACCTCCTGGCTTCCAGTTGGTGCCCAGTGCCCCTTGGCCTGGCCCTGGGCACCACTGAGCAGAGTCTGGTCCCAGCCTCTTGCCCCCAGCCTTCAGCTCTTGCTGAGCATTGAGCAGCTCCCCTTTAGGGCTGCTCTTCTCCAGGCTCAGCAGCCCCAGGGCTCTCAGCTTTTCCTCCTGCCAGAGCTGCTCCAGTGCCCTCAGCACCTTCCTGGCCTGTGCTGGACTCTCTCCAGTAGATCCCTGTTGTTTCTCCTCTCCCTCCTGTCTGTCCTTTATCTATTGCTCTTTTCCTTCTGTCTAACCAATACCTTCATTAACACATGAAGGACCTTTTGTCCCTCAAGCACACAGAACCCATCTCAGTCTCTCCCTCTCATTCTTCACTCCACCTTTCTGTTGCCTCATCCCCACAAACCAGATGTCTTTGCATGACAGGGAGCATTTATTACCCTGTTTGCACAGTCCCCAGAAAACAGGGCCCTCCTCCTGGAGAACTGGGAAGTTATTGTAATAAAAGGAACATTAAGAAATTATGAGAGCATTAGGACTCAGCTGAGTGCTCACTGAGGGATGACTTCATCCTTGGCATTAGATTATCCTGTTATCTTCACAGAGGATCAAATCAGGTCCTTGTGACAAAAATGTACCCAAAAAAAAAGATAACCAAGAATGTTTCAAGTACTGGATGAAAATCATTACAAACCCTCACCTTTTCTTTCATTTCATCACCATCTCATTTAATGAACTTGGAGCATTTCCTAAAGCACTGGGTGAATCTTAGCTTCCAGAGATCCTTCAGCCACAAAAACCCCTCCCAGTGATTAACAAAAACTAAATCTCTTTATTCTATCCCAAATGAGCTCAATGAAGGTTTGTTATTGTGTCCTGAGTTTTTAGACTTTGTCTTTTTTTGCTCTTTTTCTTAATTTCTCTCCCCAAGAATGCTGACTGCCATGAATATTAGATCACATTTCCCCAAAGCAGCTATTTATTGCCTCTGTTTTGCCCTTTATTACACCAAAAAAAATAGAAAGCTTGTAAAGATGCTTCCTAAGTAATCTAAGAAGCTACTTTCATGTTTGTTCAATAAGTATTTCAAGATGCTGCTATTTTGATAATGTGCTGACTGATCCACAATTCACAGCAATGCAAAGTTTAATAATATCTCCAAACTCAAATCTGAAACGAGCTCTCAATTCTGGGAGGCTAAATCTAGTCCTAAAGCATATGAGTTCTCATTTGTTTTGGAAAATGATAGAGAACAGCTATTACTCAATGTAACTCGTGTTTCTTCCACCAAGATAAATCACCTACTTCCTGCACAAGCACACAAACATCCCTCCTAGGAAGTGAAGCAGATGAAATGGTGATCACTCATGGAGAAGACCTCTTTCTATTACACTCACTGAAGAATGAATCACTCAAGACACCATTCCCTCCCACAAAGGCATTTACCAATTAAATTCTCCCTACCAGGAAGAATTTCAACAAGGAAGCCTCATCTGACCTCCCCAAGGAAGGTCAAGTCCAAAGAAGGGCAAGGAAGGTGGAGAAGGGTCTAGAGCACAAGTGTTGTGAGGAGCAGCTGAGGGAACTGGGGTTGGTTAGCCTAGAGAAGAGGAGGCTCAGGGGAGACCTTCTCACTCTCTGCAGCTCCCTGAAAGGAGGTTGGAGTGAGGTAGGGGTTGGTCTCTTGTCCTAAGGAAGCAACAGGATGACAGGAAGCAGCCTCAAACTGTCTCAGGGGGTTTAGGTTGGACATGAGGAAAAATGTCCTGGCCCAGAGCAGTGGTAGAGTCACCATCCCTGGGGGGATTGAAAAGCCATGGAGATGTGGTGCTGGGGGGCATGGTTTAGTGGTGACCTGGCAGTGCTGGTTAATGGTTGGACTTGATGATCTTGGAGGTCTTTTCCAGCCTTAATGGCTCTATGATTCTAAGGATGGATGTTCAAGGAGAAGAATCACAAATGACAACATAATTGCCTGGGGTTTCTGGAGACTGCACTCAGACAGACTCACAGAACAACTTTGGTTGGCAGAGACCTTTAAGATCATCAAGTCCAACCATCAACTTAACACTGCCAGGCCACCATGAAAGCATCTCCCTCAGCACCACATCTTTTCCATCCCTTCAGGGATGGTGATCACCTTTCACTATCAGTTCTGATTCTTAAACCTACTAGAAATGTCTAGTACTGAAAGGTAGAAGTAACCTGATTTAGTTGGGGATGTCCCTGCTCACTACAGGGGGGTTGGACTAGATGATCTCTGAGGTCCCTTCCAACCCAGCTGATTCTATGATGATTTATCTGCCTTTAAACTGCTGTTACTAGATGCAGCCCAGTTAAAGTATCTGAGGTGCTGCCTCTCCCTTTTCTCTACAACTTCAGTTTCTGAGATTTCCAGAGTCTTGTGTGCATTTGTTAGACCCAGTACAGTGTGTGGTAGGAAGGCATCACTCTCCAGATTTGATAGACAAACAGCTGAAATTCAGGAAACTGCCACTCCCACAAAATCAGAGCATTTCACAGGCAAGGCTGAATTTTTGCCCAGTACAGCCAGAACTTGAGAAGGTTTCTGAAGGAACTCTACCTCATTTCCAACCACCTTCTCCTCCTGGAGGCTTGGTAACTACCAGGCAAGATTGACAGAGGCTCCTTTACTCTATATGAGAGTAAAACATTTCAGCACCTGATGTTCTTCCACCAGAGAAGCAAGATTCTAGCCCAGAACAGGTAAAAACTTGATGTCTTGTCATCTCCTTATCCCTTGCCACCCTCCTCCCCCCAGCACAGCCCCACTGACATCACACTTCCTAATGGAAATCCCAGGGAAGCACTGAGCATCAGCCACAGGCATTACTCCATCCTTCTCCTCATTTAGCTTTGCTCTACCAGGTGTAAGTGCAGTGGGGCTTCAGGGCTGGGAAGGACCTGGGAGACACAAGATGTTCTAGGTTTGGCAACATCTCCATGAGTGGCTTTTGCCTCCCTGCTCACCTCCTGAGTGCCCAATGTGTGGCTCTGAGTTCCCACCTGCCAAGTGGAGATGATCCCCCTCACCTCATGCAGAGCTTGGTGATGATTACTGTACAAGCACTCTCAGCTCCATGGGAGAGGCAGCACAGAGAAGCATTACCAAGGCATTAAAAACATGCTGTGATCTTTCCTCTCAGGAGATTTATTTGGCAATATGGATTGGGAAAAAAATATATATATTCATCTGTAAGGTGAAGGTGGAGGCAGAACTACAGCAGCAAAAGTGGAGGCCTGCTGGTTTTCCCTTGCTCTTGTCCATAATTTATCTTCTATTGCTTTCAAGGGACTTGGGTGTCCTGCCATCTACCCTCCAGATTAAATATTTTCATTTGTGGGCAGATGAATAAATCAGAACAGGGTTTACCTCACTACTACAGCACTTTCTCCTTATCCCACTTGACTCCTCTCCAATTGCCTTTTACCCATCTCATTAGAACACAGCTCAAATAAAACCAGAACCTCAGAGCAAGGATCACTTTCCTTTACCTACCTTGAATTAGTCTTGCACTTCAAGGGCTACAAAACTCCAGTTCAACCTACAGCAATGGGTTTGCAGCCAGTCCAAAATGCTGTGAGGCAATGGAAGTACAACAATTCACACCAGCAAAAAAAGGCTGCTTGCTCCATCAAATACAACACCCCTCAGGTTCTCAATTCATGGCAGGTAACAGACCTTCCTGAACACCCCTGATTGCTCTATCAGAACCTAAACATTGCAGCCTCTAGTCCTCCACAAGCACCCAGGAGCCTTCAGAAGCTATCTGTATGGTATCAATCTCTCCCTGGCTTTCCATTATGAATGAGCAAGATGCAACAAATTACAGAAGGTTTTAAGAAAATTAAAATGCCAAACATATTTTTCTTCTTTGAAGGCTGCTAAACAAAAAAAAAATCTGGGTCTTCTGCCTCTCTGCATGCATCACTGCCAACAACCACCACCTGATCTGTAACACCAGGGAACTGCAAACAGAAAAGAGGAGGAAAAACCCTGCCTTGAACAAGACCCACTCTCAGGCTGCTGCTCCATCAACAAGGACACTAAAAGTGTAAATAGGACTAAAATAACCACAGGGTGATAAGGAAAAGTGATAAGGCTTCAATCATTCCTACAACAGAGATTTCAGGGGATCACAACTAAATGAAACCTATTTTTCCAGTCATTCCAGGGATCATCTACACTAAACCTTCTTACTTTCTACCTGAAGCTCTCTCTAACTGCCTAATTCTCCTGCTAGGGAGAGGAGAACCTATCTATAGCACGGAAGGAAGAAGGGTGCCCTGGGTGCCCTTACCAGCCTGAGCTTTGTTGGCAGTGCTGTGTGGGATAAATCTCTCCTCTTCAGCTATCTTTTTGCTTCCTGTGCTTATCTTATGCAATAAACACTAAAATAAGAGAGGTTGCTTGCCCTTTCCCAGCTGTCTTTTCACAGAGAAGCTGAACTCTTGGTTAATCACTTGGAAACCTCCTGAAAAGTCAAGGAACATTAAAGGTTTTTACCCCACTGGCAGGATCTGTGTGCCTCTAGAGTCATCAGGCTTGCACTGGTGTAGCTCTCCCCTGGCTCTCCTGCCCCACTGCAGATGGATGGTATCAGAGATCTGTCTGCTTCCATATAATGCAGAGAAACTAATAACCTGATCACTAGGATTAGCAGGCATGGGAAGGACCCAAAGCTTTCATTGGACATGAGAGTTCAGACACCTACAATGGTTTAAAGTCGTAGAACCATTTGGGTTGGAAGAGACTTTGCAAGGTCATCTAGTCCAACCACCCCCCTGCAGTCTGTGGGGACATCTCCAACTAGATCAGATTGCTCAGAGCCCCAACCAACCTGATTTGGAGTGGTTCCAGGGGTGGGACATCACCCACCTCTCTGGGCAACCTGGGACAGGCTCTCACCACCCTCACTGGAAAGAAATTTATTCTATCTAGTCCCAGTCTCCCTTTTCTAGCTCAAAACCTTCAGCCCTTATCCTGTCCCAAGATGGCCTGCTAAAAAGTCTGTTCTCATCTTCCTTCTAGGTTGTTTAAGTCCTGTAAGACTGCAGTAAGCTCTTCTCCCTGGAGCCTTCTCTTCTCCAGGCTGAACAACCCCAGCTCTCTCAGCCTGGCCTCACAGCAGAGAGATTCCAGCTCTCAGATCATTGCTGTGGCCTCCTCTGGCCCTGCTCCCCCAGGTCCATGTCTATGCTGTGCTGAGGACTCCAGAGCTGGCCCCAGCACTGCAGCTGGGGTCTCCCCAGAGCAGAGCAGAGGCACAATCCCCTCCCTGCCCTGCTGGCCATGCTGCTGGGGCTGCAGCCCAGAACAGGGTTGGCTTCTGGGCTGTGAGCTCACATTGCCAGCTCCTGGCCAGCTTTTCACCCACCTGTTTGCATAAAGCCAGAGAGGAAATCTACAGCAACATCAGAAATTGAATCAAATTGATCTGAATCCTTGGCCAACACCTGATCATCTTTTCTCTAATGCTAAATACATGGTCATGTTACTTTTTCTGTCTGCATTGAGATGCAATGTCCATACAGGGCTAGGGTGCTCCCTTCTACACCTTCTGAGGAACAGGTAGAAGAACCCTCCTCAGAAAGAGAAAGGCTTTGGAAGCTGTTGGCCACTGCCACAGCTATGGCTGCTAAAGCCCAGCAGAGGCACCTGCCTGCTCAGCACTCAGTTCAGTTACCAGACACAAAAAGGTCTAAGACATCTGAGCTGATCCAGCCAGTCTTGATAGCCCTCCATGGGTTTTTCAGACTGATTCCCACCTCCATGAGAAGTGATTTACCCTCTGATCTTTTGTAGATACTGAAAGTCAACCTGGAAACTAATGGCAAGGAAACTAAAACAACCTAATGGCTTAGTCAGCTCTTAAACACCAAAATCACCCTGTTTAAAATAACTCCTGGTTTATATTTAGGCTTCTTTCCCCTCTCTTTAGGTGTCTGTGTAGTTTCTGCTGTCAAAACAAAGCCCAGATGCTTCTTCCCTTTGTTACTGCTGATGTATTTGCATTTCCAAATGCCAATTCCTCTACAAGCAGCATTTACTCTTCTGCTTTTTGACACAAAATGAAAATATCTGGAGCATGAAAACCAATCACCTTGGAGAACACATCTTGTGAGGTGGAATTTCAGAGATGAAGAGTGATGCCAGGAAGCCTGACCTCCATCAGCTGCCCTCCTGCTCCCACCACTAGCACAGTCCAAAGCCTTCCTCCAGCCTATTCCAGAAGATGTCTGGAGAAGGCAACAGCCTGTCCTGCCCTAACATGACACATTTACTTCTAAATGTATCCCCTGAAGGGATCTTGGAGGCAGTTAACCAAATAAAGCCATATCTTCCCAAGCCAAGCATCTGGAAAAGCACACAGGACTCTATCAGCTGATGTTCTCTTGGCCTTTGACAACCCAAACTGCTGCTTCAGACCACACAGCACCATGTACTCATGATTACCCACAGAAAGACACTTTCAATGTGTACCTCTCCTCATTTCATAACATCAGGCTGAAGGATTCTTGGCTAAATTAGGAAGAAAGCACTGTCAGAACTGAGCAGCATAAAGCATATCCACAACACATAACCCTTCCAGAAGGAACAAAAAGCAACCTGCAGTAGAAAGCCAAGTGCTGCTGGTGCAAACTAATAAAGATGGGCTTCCAGGAGGGCAGATCCACACATCTAAGTGCCTCATTCATAACCTCTCTCCTGATTTTGAAGGCAGAACAAGATACTTAGCAAGAGGGTTAATGATAAAGAGGACTCAGTCTACACTTTGGTTCTCTGGAGCAATTGCTCTGTGTAATGCTGCATCATGGTGCTCAGCACTTGCCTCCACAATTAGGTACTGCAGAGCCCCTAATAAATCTCAGCCACACAACTGAATGCCTTGGAATGGCACATTAGAAAGATCAGAGCTGGATCTGAATCTTGAGGGTGCACAGTCAATCAGGATAAAAAAAAAAAATATGCTCCCTAGAGGCCTGTAAAGGCTTCAATTAAGATGAGGGGGAGGAGATGAGGTTTGATTGGGGGGGGGAAAATAAATCAGTGTGCAGTGAATTTTCTGTCTTGTTTTCCTTTCTCATGTTTATTACTTAGTAAGCATTTGGAGAGAACTGGATCTTTGCTTTTGAGATATTCTGCACCTGCTGTCTAGCCTATAAAAATGCTGTTTTCAATTCAAAGCAATAAAACACTGCAATTAATCTAAATCACATCATTACTGTTGGAGCCAAGCCTCTCAGAACTGGCTCCCTTCTACCTCAGCCTCTACCACTTATCTTATTTTCAAAACTATTTCCAAACTCTGTTGTGTTATTCTTACCTCTTTTAACTCCATGTTGTTTACTCTTTGTTATTTGTCTTAGGACTCACAGGCTCCATGGAAGATTAGATGGCCCAAAGGGCACAGGCAGGGGGATACAGGGGTCCCTGCCACCCAGCCTCTGCTGGAGACACACTCCTGAGCACAGCCAAGCATCAACCAGGAGGAACACTGAAAGCTGGAAGAAATCTCTGCCCCCAATTCCTACCAGATTATAATGGTCAGAAGAAGTCAGAGAAGGGGTTTCCAGACACACAGGAGCTACCCATGTTGCTGAGCTGAGCACTGCACCATGCCATAAAGCCCTGCAGCAGGGGCAAGGTGACAGCCCCCAAGAGCACTGCCAAGGGACAGGAGAGGAGCAGGCTAGCTGGAGCTGGCAGGTATTTCCACTGCTGTGCCTGAGCAGCCATGTATTCTCTCAACATGTGAGTTATGTGCTGTGAAGCCAAAATATAAGCAGCTGCATCCAAAGAGTTGATCCCATGGTGGTGTTCAGCAAGAACATGACATCATGTTCCATTAAAAACTACATGTGCCACACAAAATGACATTTTTTAGCCTTTTCTTGCCTGGTAATTCCACACAAAGGAAAAAAAATCAAATCAGAGGTAGCTGTCACTTGTATTTACTAACTCTGGAACTTCATAAACAACAGTTTTGCTTTTTCCCCCATGAATTAATTCATTCACTTCCCTGTTCTCCTTTGTTTTTATCAGTCATGCAGCAATATTTACCCAGCCTGGTTCTTGCTGTAATTAAGATAGAAAAGGGCAGACCAACAGCAACATGTGGCTCAGCAATGTTACAGTGACAGGAAAGAAACATGAGAAGATTTCAAAGGCAATTCCATGTAACCTCCCAAACAGAACCTGGTTTACAGTGCCAGAGTGGAACAGGTAACCAAGCAGCCACTTGTGGCTACAGCAGAGGGTGAATCATTCATTTTATCAGAGTTTGTATTCTCTCTTGGAATGAAGTTTGCCAGATTGGCTGGACTCAGATGCACAAAGACATTTTTATTCTGCACTTCCTGACATTAGCAGGAATGAAGACATTGGGAAGTTGTATTAATAAGCTTAAAAGCAGAAGTAAGAGGCAGACTATACAGGGGAAGGTCAATTGAGTCATGTCCAAGGAAAACAATTCAATTCCTCCTCTTCTCAGTTCATGCAGAACTGGAATCATAGAAGTGTGGCATCATTTTGGTTGGAAAAGAGCTTTAAGTCCAACTGTTAGCAGCACAGCCAGGTCACCACTAACCATGTCCCTCAGCATCACATCTCCATGGCTTCTTGATCCCCCCAGGGTGGTGACTCCACCACTGCCCTGGGCAGCCTGGACCCCTTATGCCTGCAAACAAGCAATTCTTTTCAGCCTTGAATTATAAAAGATTGTTTAAAAGCTGCTGAATTCTGCCTCTATTTCAAGTGGCATCATCAGAAAGTCCTCAGGGGGGATAACTGTCTCCCAATGCAATTTTACCAGGTTTCAGAGAGCCAAAGCTGACCTTTAGGTGTTTGTTAGGAGCCTGCTACACTTCTTGCCTCACTGTGACAGTTCTGACACTTGGTATCACAAAGTAACTTCTGAGGTCTCTTTTCTAGGTCTCACAGAGTTTTGCATTGCTTTTCCCCATCATGAAGAGAGATATCAGGATGATTTCCACTTTGGATATAAACTGCTCTAACTACTAAGGAAATTGCTCTAGGTACCTTGCCAAAATGGGAGTATAAATAAAGTGCTCAAGTGTATGAGATGCCTCACAGTGACACAGAGGAAATTAACTTGTCTCAGTTGCCCAGATCTTGTCTGAGAACCTACACTGACACCTTGCCATGAGACCACCACGCTGTCCAGAAGTACATGATGTCATTACCCTCTCATTTTCTGTTTTCTTTCTTTAATGACATCAAGGCTCTGTTTTGCCAAATTCACCTCTTTCCCCACTTCCTCAGGTCTCTGAACCAAGCAGAGGAGAGGCCATGAAAGATCTTCTGCAGTCTAGACACTGCTCTGGTATCAGCTACCATGACATTTGCAACATATTAAGAGAAAAGGTATTTGCAGGAGGTATTTGGTAGGCAGAAGTGCATCATGGAGTGCCTCATAAGAGCCACCTTTCCTGTTGTAGACAATTTGGTGCTTAGCAGGCCATGTTTTGAACCCAAGGAGATGAAAACAAGGCACTAGGATGTCAAAAATTGGGACTTCAGCAAGGCTACATGAGGTGGTAGCAAAGAGGTTCCTCAAGAGCAGATCATTTAAGCCATCACTTCATGTTCAAGAATATCCTGGTCCTATTCTATTTGTCTCTGGATCTTTACCTCAAGAGCAAAGAATGTTGAAGGGATGTTTTTCTTTCCATAATAATCATGTTTCTCTTTACTTAGGACTAAGAATTCTGGGGTTGTTCAGCCTGGAGAAGAAGAAGTTCAAAGAACTCCCTGAAAGGAGGTTGGAGGAGGTAGGAGTTGGTCTCTTCTCCCAGGAAACAAGCAACAGGATGATAGGAAATGGCCTTAAGTTGTGCCAGGGAACATTGACAACAATAAAATAACCAAAGAAGAAGTTCTCTCCTAAATCTGAGTTCAAGTCAGGCAGAAGACTTAGAAGACAGTGAGAGAAGGAAACTGGAATCAACTATTTTGGCACTAATGTTCCATTTGGGGTTAAAATGGAGATCAAACAGGAGCTATGAGAAACTCAAATATTTTAGGCAGTTAATAAAACACCAAGCCCAAACCAAACCACCCCAGGAAGTTATCCCTCTACCATACTCAATTTACTGAATCTTTGATGTAGGCTAGGTAGGGTTTGGGCTTTTTTTCCCCTTTTTCATTAGGCCAACTGCTAACAGTCTGTGATTCTGGGATAGGTAGGTTGGGTTTTCCTCTTTCCTATTAAATCAGCATTGCAAAAGGGCTTTCCAGAAAGCCAAACTCTCAGAAATCAAACTCTGCCAGCTTGAGTTTCCTGGCATTTAGCAACACTAATTGTCCCTTCTCTTTTTCCCACCCCCCCCCTGCTGCTCTTTGCCATATTTCTTGGAAAACAGCAGCTGTGTTTATTCAAATAGCAAGATCCTGAGGAGCTGATGATAGCTAATCTGCAGGAATTCCAAGTGGGACTGTCCTGCAGGAATCTGTGCAGGCCATCACACAATTGCCTTGGGATGACAAATCCCTGGAAAGACTTTTGGGCAGTCTGGAAGGTTACCCTGAGCCTGGTTAGTTCCCTGAATTTCTTGCATCATAGCCAAGACTTTTCCTGTTTGGGGGGATAATTTCCTCATGCATCAATGGCAGAAAGCAATCCCCTAACATCCCCAGTTTCCCCTGCTGTAGAATGCAGCCAGGGGGATGGGAGCAGGACATTGAATTGAAACAAGGCTCAGCATCCTCCTGGGCTGTAAATCCAGCAGCACTGGCAGTGTTCTCCAGGAAACAATGCAAGCTTCAGCCTCAGCAACTTCACAGCATCTAGCAAATGATCCAGAAGAAAAGCAGCCCTGGGAGAGTGGCTCAGTTTAACCACATGGATTGAGAGCAGCAGCCTTCAGGCAGACACATGTCTGCTCTGGGAGGTGCCCAGCTCATCGTGGAGCACAACAGGTTCTGTACCCAGCACTTGGACTAAGGAGGGCAAATGAGTGGGGAAAAACAAACCAAACAACCCACAGCTTTTGTTCCACCTACATTCTGAGTTACTGGCCTTCCATTTCAAACCTAAACTGGGAATGTATGGAAGGGAAATGGGAATGAGGAGTAAGGTAGATAAAGAGAGAGTGAAGAGGACAGGATGGTCCTATCAGGGACCACAGCTGACATGCAGCAACACTGGAAAACAGCAAGGGACACTGGCTCTGAGACCTTCTGGTGGCCTTCCAGTGTCTGAAGGGGGCTACAAGAAAGCTGGGGAGGGACTTGAGGAGGTCAGGTAGTGATAGAACCAGGGGGAATGGATGCAAACTAGAGAAGGGGAGATTTGGATTAGACATTAGGAGGAAGTTCTTCACTGTTAGGGTGGGGAGACAGTGGAACAGGTTGCCCAGAGAGGCTGTGGAAGCTCCATCCCTGGAAGCTTTTAAGGCCAGGCTGGATGGGGCTGTGGGCAACCTGCTCTAGTGGGAGGTGTCCCTGCCAGGCAGGGGGGTTGGAACTAGATGATCTTTAAGGTCCCTTCCAGCTCTGCCAATTGTGTGATTCTTAGCTGTTTAAGCTACCCTCAGCCAGCTCAACTTATTTAACATGCCAGATGATGACTTCTATTGCTCCTTCAACATTTCAAACCAGATTCACTTCAACTCTTTTATTTAGATTTAGGTTTATGACATTATCTTTCTCAGTCCAACCTGCAGTCTCAGAAAAACTAAAAATAGAATTAAAAAATTGGAGTTAGCTTGACCTTCTTTAATTCCCAAACACCCTCTTGGCTGGCCTTTGATTGCTCCCATTTATTTCTTCATTCAGCTCCATTTTATATTTCTGTGAACTGTAGAAGTAATTTCACTGCTGCTTTTGTCTGTATGTCTTTAATTTTGTAGCCCCAATCTGCATAGAAATAGAGTCACTTAATCATTTCCCTGCCCATCTTCAAGACATGATCCTTCAGATTGTTTTCACAGGTACACTGAATCCCCAATCAACTAAGCATTTTACCCTTGTTTTCCAGTATTCCAAGACCAGTCTTTATCTTACCTCTCCTAGAACAACAACAAATCACAAATACCTCTTAAAAAAAAACCCCCACAAATCTCCCCAAGTGGTGATTCAGGAGCTAAAAACTGAAGAGGTTTGACTTACATGTAGCTGCAGATAAATACAGTCTCATCAATGCAGATGGGCTCTCTCCAAGTGTATTAGCAGTGCTGATGGACTGCAGAAAATTGCTGTCATTTCCCTTCACACCAGTTTCTCTTGGCTAGAAAATTAACTACAAGCAACATCTTTCAGCTTTCCAGATTAAGAAGCAAGAGGTTTCTCCTCCATTTAGAAGAAGCAGCCAAAAAAGTCCAAAAAGCTTAGAGAACCACAGCATAAAACACCTCAGCTCTAAAATAAGATGCATTTAAAGCCATTAGCCAGCTCCTGTGCTCCTGCTCCAGCCTTCCAGTGTGTGTCCACCTTAAATATTCTTCTCAAGAAGGTTATTAGTTGAGTTTTACCATGTATTGTTTTAGGTTAACTATATCCAACACTACTTTTGTCAAAAGAAAACTAAAAAGCCCTTTTTTGCTCACTATTTCCTGTGATGGCATCAACTAAAAAGTAACTGTCAGCAAAATGAACTGCTCTTAAGGGCAGGATGAGGACAGTTAATTATTGTCAGTGCACTGAAGAGAGCTGAAGCTCTCAGAATCATAACAAAGACACATATCATGCTTGGATTCATTCCTTTCTTCTGGTTTTCTCTTTTCCTCACCAAACTTGCTTAAGTTCATCTCAAAGGACAAGTGGCACTGAGCATCAGAGCTCACCTGCAAAGCACCAGGTACTCTGTATTCTCAAAGCACCCCAGCAGTAGGAGCCTACCCTGGAGAATCTATTTTCATTTAAATGGTTGTAAGCCAAGCTGCTGCCTGGCCTTCAAGAAATGATCCTGTGAGTGTGTGAGCACCAGTACAGAGAGCAAAAGCTCTAGACTGGCCTCTCTGCTTTTAAACCAAGGTTCCCATGCCAGCCACAGGTGTTGGCTTACTCCTTGCAGAGGACAAAATACACTTTGGAACCCTCCAGGTACCTACAGCAACTGCAAATTTAGACCAACTTAGAGTGCAAGCAGGTCTCAAGAAGGTGCACAAAGAGCAGCAGTGACCCCATAACACTACACCCTACACTTGGCAGCAGACCCCATCCTGCTCTCTGGACTGGCTCCAGGCATCCATCTCCTGGGATGCTGCAGCCCTGGGACCCCAGTGCTGCTTCTACACTGAGCTTACAGAGTTAACTGGGTCTGCATCCACCTTACTTGATCATTTCTGAACTGTCTTTCTGAAACCCAGCATCTCTGGATTTCCAGGAGAGCAAGAGGGCTTCAGCAGCCCCACCAACTCCCATCCTCCTGCACCAGCCAGAGCTGAAGCCAAGGTCAGCCACCTCCACAGGCAGAAGGCTTCTCACTCCTTCTCTGAAAGACTTCAGATCATCAGCTCATTTACAATCCACTCTAGAATTAAAATACAGAATGACCTTAGTGCCACAGGTCATGTTGAGAGTCCATTATCCAGCAGGCAGCATTTAAACAATGTCAACCAGCTATTTTTCCACATTTCCAGTCTCTCCAGGAGCTGACACCAGGCTCCCTGCAGGGTCTGGGGCCTCCAGCTGAATTGCTGCTGTTTCTGAATTGGGATCTTTTCCTTCCCTTCTCCAGATACTTTCCCTAAGCAAGAAAACACCACAACTAGTCCAGCTGCATTTTTTTTTCCACAGGAATTAATTGTTGCACAACTCTCAGGTGCTCCCTAGCCATTTAAATAAACCAAAGCCCAAAGCTGTGGGAGCTACCTCAGTAGTTTTGCCTGTGCCAGGGCTTGAAACAACTTCATATCCTCAAGTGGCTGCCTGAGAAGCACTAACACATCCTGGAAGGCCACAGTAAGGTCTCCTCAGAGCCTTCTCTTCTCCAGACTGAACAACCCCAACTCTTTATTGCTGCTGGTGTATTCATATTTCTTGCAACTCTCACATCATGATCTAGCAGTGTTAGGTGATCTGAAAGATCTCTTCTAACCAAAAGTATTCTGACCCCTAAAAGGCTTTTTTTTTTTCCACCTTGCTGTTAAAGAACATCATTAAGTCACCCCCCAAGTGAGAAGCAGAGGAGATGGAGCAGGATAGGACTCAAAAAGTACATACAGAACTCTTGCAGCAACAGATTTTGGAAGACTTTTAATGTTCCTTAATAGCATGGAGGTCTGAGCTTCTTACTGCTCCTGCACCAAGCCCTAGTGGTTCCAGCTGCCATCTAGCTAAAGGCCCTTTTGCAGGATTCTAACAGCAGAATAACAAGTAATACAATGTAGATTTATGCTCTAATTTGAATCATTAAATAAAATGTCACTGTATACACACAGCTGCTTTTGGGAGAGCAACAGTAATTTCCTGCTTTTCAATGGCTTCAACAAATGTGGGGAGTTTGATGGAAAAGTCTTTCTGCTTGTTTCTTAATTGGTGAATTCTTGTGTCAAAGCACCCAAATCATTCACAGAATGGTGGGGGGGAAAAAAAAACTGAATTAGCTTTGAAACATTTACTGGCAGAATAAGTCTGCAGGAGCTGGAAAACCACAACTCCATGCAGTAATCCTCCTGGTTTACTTCTTGGTACCCATCCTAGGCTGGCTTGGAAAAGGCAATGTTACAGCTTCAGTGGAAAGGTTGATTAGAGGCCAATTATCTGGGCTTTCTCTTTCAGATGATGCAGTCAGACTGTCAGTGGCAGAAGAGACTTTTCCCACTCTGTGGGACTCCACCACTGCCCTAGGGGAAAAAGTAAATGGGACAACTGGGTGGGACCTTGAAGTCCTGTCCCAGTGTGAATACAGAGATCAAACCTGTAGTGTCTGTATCACATCTCTAGCCTTCAGAGTCACTGGAGAGGCACAAAAATCCTTGTCACCAGTTTACAAGTCAGTTTGTATAAGACATGAGTATCTATTAATGTTCCAAACAGGAACTCAATTATTCTCCTCAGTTTATTCACCATCTCCCTGGTTTAATATCCACCATAGGTAACTTTCCTTCTCTATAGAGATTTACATTTGATCTCCAGAACAGCACAAAGGATTTCACACAAGTCTAATTTACTCTGCCTATATCACTGCCACCACTCTCCCAAGCTATTTTGTCTGCTACTTGCAGTAGTCTTTGGATAACATGTACACATATATGATGTTAAATATGTGCAGTTCCTCATCAGCTTCCTAAAAACAAAACTCCATCAAATGAAGCTGATCCTCTAGAAAATAACCCTGAAAATCTGATTTGGGACTGAATTCATTGATAGGCCAGCTAGTTAAATCTAGATCTGAGTAAAAAGTAAATACTCTTACTGAATACAGCCATGAATGGTTTGGATTTGTCCCAGCAAGGAGACCAGGGACTTGGAAAGAAGAGGTAGGTAAGAGAGGACCTGCATGACTTATTTCCTACGTGATTTTGTTAGTGTTAATTAATTAATTAATTAATTTTCCCAATTAATTAAAGCTTGGTGCATGTGCTGAAACTGTAGGTTGAGGTGATCCCAAAACACATCAGCACCAGAGAATCAGAATGGTTTGGGCTGCAAAGGACTTTTCAAGGTCATCTAAGTCCAAGAGCCCTGCAGTCAGCAGGGACATCCTCAACTCCAGCTGGTTGCTCAGATCCCTTGTTGTGATGCCTAGCAGGAAGGCAAGGACCCTTGCAAGGACCAAGGTGCTGGGTGAATAAATGGATCACACCTTGAACCTTCACATGGGCAGCTCTTGGACAGCAGGATTTGCTGACAGGAGCAAATCACAAACATGCTTTCAAGCAGCAGCATGGGGTGAACTCCTCTTCTCTCAGCTCCTCTTTTGCAGAGGATTGCAGAGAAGGACAAGTGCCCAGGCAGGAGAACAGCTTCTCCTCTATGCTTGGTCATGCTGAGAGCAAGGGCTCCCCACTACCAAGAGGTGTTACTGCAAACACACCCACTCCAAGCAGTTGTGTTTCCAGCTGCTAAGCTGGTAGAACATCTGCTCCTGTTGTGTGGCTGTGGTTTGGGGAGGGAAGAGGAAAGTTAAGGGACAAGCCACCCCTCTGAATTTCTGCTCTATTTATTGACTTCAGACAGCTATAATTTATTAAGTAAACTACCTGGCACCAGCAGCCAAACTCCAAGTCTCTGCTTTCCATTACCACTCAGAGGAGAAAGTCTGAGCTAGAAGCCAAATGCACATGGGTGAAGTAATCAATGCAGGGAGGAGGAGAGCAGATTAATCACCAGTTATGCAATGCAGAACCTTGAAAGCTGTTTGATTTAATCTCCACCACTTGTAGCTAGCTCTAATCTCATACTGTACAGGTGTTCACAGGCCTCTCTGTGCTAGCCTTGGATGACCCAAGTCTGGTTTTAATTGCTTAACAAACATAATTTTGTTAGGGAGATAAAGATATAGCTCAGGCTAATAAGCTGACTTCAAAATATAAAGAGCCTTTCAAGATTGGATTTTTAGTTAGCTTGCTGCTCTTTCTTTAGTATCTAATTGATTTTCTTGACATCTCTTTAGCCTGGCATCCTGCCTGCCTAAGTACTTTATCTGACCTTCAGGCACTTTGCCAGCTATTGATCCAATCCCCTACAATGGCTGGCCTTGTAGCTGCTCTTCCAAACTTTGATAAGGGCTAATGTACCAGCACTGGCCAGACAGGAAGTCAATGGCCACCAAATTTCTATCATCCTTCTTCTCCCTATCTCCTTAACATGTGTAATTCTGAGCAATGCTGAAATCAGACCCTGAGCAATGCTGAAAGCAGATCCTCAGCAAGCCATATGTGCTTCTATTCCAAATTTCTCTTCCAGGAAATATTTTAAAGGGAAAAAAAAAAACAAAAACACCCAAAACCCTGCCTTAAGTCTAAGTGTTTAGATGGAATCTTCATCATGGAGCTAAAATAAAGCTTTTCTGATTTGATGAGTACAAATAGAAGCAAACTTGAGCTCTTCAGTAAAATATCAACACAATACAAAAAGGAGGAGGGGGAAAGGATTCATGTTTTTCAGTAGCATCTCATGCACTCAAGGCAGTGAAAATACTTTGGACTTGACAAGAAAGTAAAAGGCAGGCAGTTCTGGCTTCAGGAATACTTAAGACTTAATATAAATCACTGATAACAAAATACAGCACAAAATTAAAATGGGAAAGACAAACCCAGGACATCAAACATGCAAATATTCTTGTAATAGCAACAGTCAAGGTTAGATTCTCCCAAATCCCACTTCACTCATGTGAGGCCTTGTAGCCACATTATTAGAGCCATTAAGCAATCTGAAGATAAGACTAATATAAGCTGTCTCCACCAGATGTTATAATGCTGTAGCAGGGGCTCCAGCAGAAGGCAGCTGAAGCTAATGGATCATCTCCTCCCTGCAGACTCCTTAAACCATTGCACCTGATTAAAATGCAGCACACTACACTGAATTTTGGGGGGGGTTCCCAAAGCTTTATAGGGCAAATAAGCACCTAACACCACATGCAAAAGAGTAACACCCCCCAAGAGCAGTAGCCAAAGGCCTGGGATGGACAATTGAGGCTGCAGCCTATTGAATCATAGAAGGTTGGGAAAGACCTCTAAGATCAAGTCCAACCATTAACCTAACACTGCCAGGTCACCACTAAACCATAGCCCTCAGCACCACATCTCCATGTTTTTCAACCCCTCCAGGGGTGGCAACTCCACCAGTGCCCTGGGCAGCCTGGGCCAGGCCTTGACAACCCTTTCCATGATGAAATTGTTCCTAATGTTCAACCTAAACCTCTCCTGGTACAACCTGAGGCTGTTTCCTTTCATCCTGTTGCTTTCTTGGGAGAAGAGACCAACCTCCACCTCTCTCCAAACTCCTTTCAGGGAGCTGTAGAAAGAGATAAGAGTTGGAGAGAGAAAGATAAGGTCTCTCTCCATAAAATATTGACAGTGGATGCACAAGGAACATTGCCAAATACATTCAAAATTGTATTCAAGGACAACTGCCACAGAGCAAGACAAACACCCCAGACAGACAAGAGCTGTCTTTAGAAGACCCAGCTGCCCTGAGGCTCCTACTACTGCTTAAAAGAAGATCAGCTTAAAAGATAATTGCCAGTAACTCTGCATGCAAAACAAAAAATACACCACTAATATTCTGCATTTATATGCTCCTTCTATTTGCTCCAAACAGACAAAATAGGTCACATTTCAGAAGCCAGGCTGCCCACCCCTCCATGGAAAGGTGAGGATTAGCAGGAGAGGAAATACAAGTGTTTCAACCCCAAACTCTTGTAAAGAGAAAGAAAGACTAAAGGTAGCTGAGGGAAAACCTCAGCAGGGGAAAGGATGGATTTGTCAAGTGACAAGGGAAATATTCCAAACAGAACACCACATTCCAGGCCTTTTTCAACACACAGAAAAGCCTCCTGGGGGATATCTTGCCCTCAGCTGCTCAGGAATCATCATATTCTTCACTAGCTCTGCAAACTACTTTGTCCTTCTACCTTTTTTGCTAGCAGCCTGGAAAGAGGCTTAAAAAACAATCCTATCATTTGAGGAAGGACTCATCTGTTCCCCTCCAAAAGAAATTCATTTCAGCTCCAGCTGAAGAGTTTGTTGATTGATCCACTCTTTCAATCCCTTTGGCCTCCCATAAGTGCTATGATGCTTCATCTATAAGTAGAAGAGGAAGAAGTCTCCCAGACTGTTTGGCACAGCACCAGCAGACCATCAGGAAAGAGGCAGCTGCAAGATCTGCTCTTGCAAAGTGTTACAGGGAAGGGCAGAAGTGTTCTGCTTTGACTAAGACTGCCTGAAGTCCTGACTGGTAAAATAAAGGCATCTGACAGTGAAGTCAGCAGTCAGGTTAACAGAATCAGCAGAACTGAAGCACTGAGGTATTGGCCTTTTCAGGTCTCTCCTAGTCCTGAAACAAAAGGGTTGAACTGAAGGCTGAAGTTCTCAGTTTGCTTGGGCAACATATTTCCTACTGTGCTGCTTTCTCAACTCCTGCTCAGGGGGAGTTGGAAAAAAAAAAAATAGGAAGGTGAAGGAGGATCCTCCTGCACCTCTAAAGGGCTGCAGAAGTGCCTGCTGCTCCACCTGGAAGAATCAGAGAATGATAGACTGGTTGGGGTTGGAAGGGACCTTTCCTGGTCCATCTATAGTCCAACTCCCCTGCAGTCAAACAGGGACATCTGCACCTAGAGCAGGTTGCTCACAGCCCCAAACAACCTGAGCTGGGATGATTGCAGGGATGGGACATCTCCCACCTCTCTGGGCAACCTGGGACAGGCTGTCACCACCCTCACTGGAAACATTTCTTCCTTCTATCTAGTCTCAATCTCCCCTCTCAGTCCCAACAGGTCCTGCTAGAAAGTCTGTCCCCATCTTTCTCAGCAGTCCCTTTAAGTACCAGAAGGCTGCAAGAAGGTCTCCCTGAAGCCTTCTCCAGGCTGAACAACCCCAAATCTCTCTCAGCCTGGCCTCAGAGCAGAGGTGTTCCAGCCCTCAGATCATTGCTGTGACCTCCTCTGGCCCTTCTCCACCAGGTCCATGTCTCTGCTGTGCTGAGGACTGCAGAGCTGGCCCCAGTAGGGAAAGGGAAACCCATGCAGGATCTGCCATGGTCCTCAAGCAGAAGCATCTGGTGGCTCTGAACCCCCCAGGCAAGGCATGGGAAAGAGCAGGGGGGG
>VWZX01001038.1:189191-242321 GCA_013399015.1 Galbula dea | reverse complement strand
ACTCCACCAGTGCCCTGGGCAGCCTGGGCCAGGCCTTGACAACCCTTTCCATGATGAAATTGTTCCTAATGTTCAACCTAAACCTCTCCTGGTACAACCTGAGGCTGTTTCCTTTCATCCTGTTGCTTTCTTGGGAGAAGAGACCAACCTCCACCTCTCTCCAAACTCCTTTCAGGGAGCTGTAGAAAGAGATAAGAGTTGGAGAGAGAAAGATAAGGTCTCTCTCCATAAAATATTGACAGTGGATGCACAAGGAACATTGCCAAATACATTCAAAATTGTATTCAAGGACAACTGCCACAGAGCAAGACAAACACCCCAGACAGACAAGAGCTGTCTTTAGAAGACCCAGCTGCCCTGAGGCTCCTACTACTGCTTAAAAGAAGATCAGCTTAAAAGATAATTGCCAGTAACTCTGCATGCAAAACAAAAAATACACCACTAATATTCTGCATTTATATGCTCCTTCTATTTGCTCCAAACAGACAAAATAGGTCACATTTCAGAAGCCAGGCTGCCCACCCCTCCATGGAAAGGTGAGGATTAGCAGGAGAGGAAATACAAGTGTTTCAACCCCAAACTCTTGTAAAGAGAAAGAAAGACTAAAGGTAGCTGAGGGAAAACCTCAGCAGGGGAAAGGATGGATTTGTCAAGTGACAAGGGAAATATTCCAAACAGAACACCACATTCCAGGCCTTTTTCAACACACAGAAAAGCCTCCTGGGGGATATCTTGCCCTCAGCTGCTCAGGAATCATCATATTCTTCACTAGCTCTGCAAACTACTTTGTCCTTCTACCTTTTTTGCTAGCAGCCTGGAAAGAGGCTTAAAAAACAATCCTATCATTTGAGGAAGGACTCATCTGTTCCCCTCCAAAAGAAATTCATTTCAGCTCCAGCTGAAGAGTTTGTTGATTGATCCACTCTTTCAATCCCTTTGGCCTCCCATAAGTGCTATGATGCTTCATCTATAAGTAGAAGAGGAAGAAGTCTCCCAGACTGTTTGGCACAGCACCAGCAGACCATCAGGAAAGAGGCAGCTGCAAGATCTGCTCTTGCAAAGTGTTACAGGGAAGGGCAGAAGTGTTCTGCTTTGACTAAGACTGCCTGAAGTCCTGACTGGTAAAATAAAGGCATCTGACAGTGAAGTCAGCAGTCAGGTTAACAGAATCAGCAGAACTGAAGCACTGAGGTATTGGCCTTTTCAGGTCTCTCCTAGTCCTGAAACAAAAGGGTTGAACTGAAGGCTGAAGTTCTCAGTTTGCTTGGGCAACATATTTCCTACTGTGCTGCTTTCTCAACTCCTGCTCAGGGGGAGTTGGAAAAAAAAAAAATAGGAAGGTGAAGGAGGATCCTCCTGCACCTCTAAAGGGCTGCAGAAGTGCCTGCTGCTCCACCTGGAAGAATCAGAGAATGATAGACTGGTTGGGGTTGGAAGGGACCTTTCCTGGTCCATCTATAGTCCAACTCCCCTGCAGTCAAACAGGGACATCTGCACCTAGAGCAGGTTGCTCACAGCCCCAAACAACCTGAGCTGGGATGATTGCAGGGATGGGACATCTCCCACCTCTCTGGGCAACCTGGGCCAGGCTCTCACCACCCTCACTGGAAACATTTCTTCCTTCCA
This sequence comes from Galbula dea, assembly GCA_013399015.1. Taxonomy (NCBI): domain Eukaryota; kingdom Metazoa; phylum Chordata; class Aves; order Piciformes; family Galbulidae; genus Galbula; species Galbula dea. The sequence goes on along the minus strand of VWZX01001038.1, from coordinate 240,695 downwards.
TCTAGTCTCAATCTCCCCTCTCAGTCTCAACAGGTCCTGCTAGAAAGCCTGTCCCCATCTTTCTCAGCAGTCCCTTTAAGTACTAGAAAGCTGCAAGAAGGTCTCCCTGAAGCCTTCTCCAGGCTGAACAACCCCAAATCTCTCTCAGCCTGGCCTCAGAGCAGAGGTGTTCCAGCCCTCAGATCATTGCTGTGACCTCCTCTGGCCCTGCTCCACCAGGTCCATGTCTCTGCTGTGCTGAGGACTGCAGAGCTGGCCCCAGTAGGGAAAGGGAAACCCATGCAGGATCTGCCATGGTCCTCAAGCAGAAGCATCTGGTGGCTCTGAACCCCCCAGGCAAGGCATGGGAAAGAGCAGGGGGGGGGAAACATAGAGGAGAAAAAAAAAAGCAATGAAAAGTGGGCAAAGAGGGAATGTAACTCAGAAGAAATCTGTACTAGGGAACATGATGAAGTGGGACATGAGGCTGGGGGTGAGACAGACACAGGATCTGGTGTCCTTATCTTTAGGGGAAAGACTGATTTGCTTGAGTTGCAATTAGCCTTTTTACCTTCTGAGATGGAGATGTTTCTGTGTGCATAGCTGGGCACAGGCTGTGTGTTTGGAGCCAGCAATTTCTCTTTATTATTATTGCTAATGACCCAAGCTGAACAAACATGGCATGGGAACTACTAACTCCTCCAGAAACTTCACTGGGGCTGCAAAACTTCTTTAACATAACTGACCATCAACTCCTAATATTCTGTGATTCTGTGACCATGATGCTTGGGTAGCAAACCTTCAGCTGTAGAGACTCAAGAGGACAAGCTCCTCTGAGGCTGGCTTTCTTTCTTTCAGGGAAGGAACAGTCATGTTGAGTACAACTCCAGTGGATCAGCAGCAAACCAGCACAAGGAATGTGTTTTCCCAAGGTTTTGCTCAATGATGTCCTTGAAAAGCTGATTTTGTTGGCAAGTTTCTATTTTCTACTAACATCCTAAAGGAGTTTTCCCCTCCTCTGATATTGTCTTTTACCTTTGGTTTAGTGAATTTAAGCTTAGGCTACACATGCTTTTGGACAGGGATATTACTTAAAGGAACTTAACATCACGATTTCTGACCTGATAACATTAATACTTCATTCCTCTATTTATTCCTTCATTTCTGATCTCCTTTTTATCTCCTCTTCATGAGCTGCTTTTACATAAACTTCCCCAAGTGGTGCTACCCATAACATTGTTCTACACACTTCATTTTCAATACAGCTCACATCTGACACAGCAACTCTCCAACAGACACTTCAACTCAGAAGTCTCTGGCAAACCACAGTTAGATGTACTGCAAGATTTTGGATCACAGAATCACAAAGGTTGGAAGAGATCTGAGCTCATCAAGTCCAACCATCAACCTATCACACCACCATGGCCCTCAGCACCACATCTAGGTGTTTTCTGAAGCCCTTCAGGGATGGTGACTCCACCACTGCCCTGGGCAGCCTGGGCCAATGCCTAGCAACTATCTCTGGGCAGAAATTTCTCCTGATATCCAAACTAAACCTCCCCTGCTGCAACTGTCTCAAGTTTCAAAACTCTGCATACCCAACAACCCAAATTCAAACAAAAAACCCCAAACTTCATGACTTACTTTTAATGAGTGCAGAAGTTTACTCTACAGAAAATTAAACAGCTTAATGTCAAGATGAGAACACACTTCAGTTGATGACATTCTTATTTCTTTACAATCTGATTCAAATTGGGCTGAAACCACATGAAGGAACCAAGTCTTTCCTCATGTTGTTGTAAAGGCACAACAGAATTTTTCCACACTCTCCAGTGCTGAGTCCAGAGGTGCCTTGGCCTCAGATGGACCAGAAGAGTGCTCCAGGTGAGGTACAATGGCAGAGATTTATTGAACAGCCTATTTAGTCCCTGCTTCTATTGCAGCCTCCTCAAAACATATGTCTCTCTCTCTTCCAGGAGGACTGAATTTCTCCCCAAAGAGAGTTTGATCCATGAAAAGTGCTGGTTTAATCATCATTGACTTAATGATTCTTTTACAATGTCAATTAAGGAGTGTGAAAGATTAAACCACTTGCAGAACATGAGGACTTCTGCAATGACACATTTCACACAGTATTCTTTCCAGTTCTGGTTCTATCCTTTCAGAACTGTCAGAGACCAATGCTGCTGGAACACTGCACTCATTCCTCATGCCAGGGCTTGCTGGGATGGGCAGAGTTGGCAGGTGTTTCAGTACCAGACCCACTAGAAATCATACAATCATAGAATTGTCAGAGCTGGAAGGGACCTTAAAGATCATCTTAGTTCCAACCCCCCTGCCTGGCAGGGACCCCTCCCACTAGAGCAGCTTGCCCACAGCCCCATCCAGCCTGGCCTTAAAAGCTTCCAGGGATGGAGCTTCCACAACCTCTCTGGGCAACCTGTTCCACTGCCTAACCACCCTCACAGTGAAGAACTTCCTCCTAATATCTAACCTAAATCTCCCCTCCTCTAGTTTGCATCCTTTCCCCTTAGTTCTATCACTACCTGACATCAAGTCCCTCCCCAGCTTTCTTGTAGCTCCCTTCAGATACTGGAAGGCCAGCAGAAGGTCTCCCTGGAGCCTTCTCTTCTCCAGCCTGAACAACCCCAACTCTCTCAGGTCTGTGCTCATAGCAGAGGTGCTCCAGTCCTCTGCTCATTCTCCTGGCCCTTCTCTGGCCTCTCTCCAGCACCCCCACATCCCTCTAGTGAACAGGGGCTCCAGAACTGGACACAATATAGCCAAGAAATTAGCACAAGTGTCCCAGCAAAATTAGCCAGTGCTCTGCAGAGGAGTTGCACACCTACCCCTCAGGGGATAAAAACCTGTGGAAAGTGAAGCTTGCCCCAGCTAAAGCTCCAATTACACAGCAATGGAAAGAAGCTCTACCAAAAAAGTCTTGTCTCCAATGTGGCTTTTGACTTTTACTCCTTGAAAACACAGAGCTATTTTGCTGGGAACACTTCTCTCTCTCTCTCAGCTGGGCTTACCCTTTTCCATCTGTCCCTTCCCCACCACCAACGTCCCAGTGCACCTCTGAATGGAAGTTCTACTCTTGGCTTCTTCCTTTAATGCTCTCAGAAAGTTGCCTTGCTCCTGCTAACTACCTCACAGCAGCTTTAGAACTCTGTGGTTTCAACTTCAGTGTTGTGTGGAGCATTTCTTTTAGCAGGCAGCATTCAGCACTGAGAGTCAGCAGGAAGGAAACTGCTCCAGCTCACTCCTGTTGCCTTCACTGGCTCTCTGGTGGGAAAGGAGCTGAGAGGATTTAACTGGGACCTGTATGAATGTGGGAGTTCCCCTCAAGGGAAACAAACATTCAAATAACAAGAAAGGCTCCTTTTGTTTCTCCTAAGCCAAGAGAGAAGCACTGCAGGTCACAGTGTTTGTCATGTGAGTGTCAGGGGTAAGCATCATAAATGAAGGAACTAAATCAAAATCTGATAGTTACAAATGTAATCAAAGATGTTATTCATGAAGCTGAACTACCACCAGGCAATGCCCCACATAAATTAGCCAAATACAGAGAAAGAATGGCAGGCAGCCAAATTACCATCATCATTTCTACCTTCAGTATTGACTCCTCTTGATGCAGAGAGAGTTCAGATCAGCCAGTCTCCCTCCACAGAAGGGAAACAAGACTTGTGTGACCAGTAACACAGCACAGGGAATCCAAAATCACAAACCTCAAGCTGAAATGTCACTGTCTAAAATAAAATGAGCCCAGCCTCACACTCCAAACCCCAGCACTCCCATCCCCTGATGAGTGACTCCCTAAGAGCCATTTCTACCTGTCCTTGTTACAGCATCACAGAGCTAGTCAGGGGATGTTAGTGTTAATGGGAAGAATATTCTGGAAAGAACATTTCTAAAGGTCTCTCCCTAACAGGGACAAACTTGAAATGAAACTGGGAAGGTATGGGACAGCTTGGATTCCATGGAGTAATGAGTTCTTTGGTAGCTGCCTCTGTTTCATGTGCTCCTGATAACCTGAAGCTAAGGCTGTGTAAATGGAGCCTATCTGTCCTGCCCACACCTCAGCAGCCATTAACATTTTCCCTTCTAAAGGTTATTCTCCAAATGACCCTAATTTGGGTTTTTGAGAAGAGAATCTAATGGAAACTTGTGTCACATTAGGAGCTTTGGCAATGTCAACTGAAGGAAGGAAGTAGAAGCTAGGAAGCTTAGAGCTTGAGACCAATTTTCATGTCATTTTGTGATCCTTCACCTCCATTTCCACACTTTCCACATGACTGTAGCCTTCAGTTAGATGAAGGAAACTACAACATCACTGAAATGTTGCAAAGCACAGTGTCTCTATATATATATATCATCATATAATTCCTCTTGTCATCATAGCCTGCTGCTCAGTGGATGCTTCCTCATGAAAAGGAAAGATCCTTGGCCCTCTGTGATCACTAATCATCATTGCTTCCCCTGCAGCTCCAGACCCCAATGAGAAGACAATTCCTTCTGTCTTCATCACATGGAAAATGTTGGCTAACTGCCTGCTTCTGGAGTGTCCCTGGAGTTTGTCTTCAGGCTTCTAATAATGCAGGCCCTGACTACCTGAGATATCTCCTAAGGACATAAGCAGGAGCAGTACAAACACTCTGGAACCTCTTTCCAGCTTTATCTTCCCCCAAAGTAGACTAGACCACTGAGGGCAAACATTGCCAAGTTCTCAAGCTGGAGAAACATTTTGGTTGCTTCTGGGGCTGTTGGGACAGGAAGAGAGGCAACTCTCCATCCTAGGTGGGATTGATTGTCACAGGAATTCCCACCAAAGCAAACTGCTGCTTCTTCCCTCAGGCACAAGGAGGTTACAGACCTTTTTTTGATCATCAGCTGGAAATACTGCAGTTGGATAAGCCAACATTCAGGAGGAACAACTAGAGTATGCACTCTGGCCATGGCAGAGAAAAAAAGGCCAGGGATGAGCTGTGTAACCACAGAATATTTCTGATTATTCTTTTATTTTGAATATCCTGCTCCCCACACACACAATTTCATTCTCCAAGACAAGGAATTGGATTGCTCAATATCACACACAGCTGAAAAACCCTGGGAAGATGGACAAAAGGCAACTCAGCTAAGAGGACACCAAGGAATTTGCATACACAGGCAAGTTTGGGGATTTTAAGTAGACTCTGGAATAGTCCCCTAGCAAATTTCAGAACTATCACAGACCTCTTTAAGCAAGATGGTGATTGGAAGCAATTTCTCTGCAAAGAATGATAGTCATTTCTGATGTTATCACAATTATTATGCCATCATTATGAGATAAGTGACCTAAATATATCACACTCTGCTGCAGCTCAGCTCTGCAGATCACCCTGCTGTGGGTCACAGCTAGTTACTTGCACATTCCAGACACAGCATTGACATTTAGCAGGTTTTCTTTAAATCACAGAGTTATTAAGGTTGGAAAAGACCCCCAAGATCAGAGAGTCCAATCTTGAAGACACAGTTTATTGTTGTGACTTCCCTCCATCCATCCTGCTGTCCTCTGGGAGGTACAGCACCTCAGAGAGGGGACAAAAGCATAAGGCATGTAATGTCTCAGCTAGCCCTGCTCACTGAGTGGCATGTTGGTTTAAATTGCTGCTGACAGTGGGCTTGAGCCAAGACTCCAGCTATGATAGGAGAGTGTCCTCACTCCTGCCAGACCTGGCACAGGCTGGGGAGGCTCTGGCAGAAAAACAGAGTAGACTTCAGGGCCAGGAGATCTAAGCACCTCAAAGCAAGCTTAGCTGGAGCTGGTTTGTCAAAGCTCTTGTGCACCACCAACTTGAAAGTGTTTATTCTAGTGCCCTGCTGAAGAAAACAAAGCCAGTGTAGAGGAACACCACTGAAATGTAACTCTTATCAGTGTGGTGTTACAAATCCATCAGAATGGTCAAATCATGGGAGCTCAGGTAGATTTCTGGGCAGGTTTCCACAGCAGTTTGAAGGATTATGGTCCTTTTCCAAGGGCTGAGGAAACCTGCTGCTGATACACACTTGCCCAGTAAGGGATTTCTACAGTGTGCTCCCTGCTTTGAAGGAGGCAGGGAGGCAAAAGTGTGTTCCAAAGAATCCCTTTTAGCAGTAAAAGGGAGAGACCTTCTTCCAGTGCTTAAAGGGCCTGTCAGAAAGGTGGGGACAGAGTTTTTAGCAGGGCCTGTTGTGACAGGACAAGGGGACAGGGTTTCAAAGTAAAAGAAGGGAAATTTAGACTGGACAGAGGAAGAAATTCTTTATAATAAGGCTGGTGAGAGCCTGGCCCAGGTTGCCCAGAGAGGTGGGAGATGTCCCATCCCTGCAACCATCCCAGCTCAGGTTGTCTGGGGCTCTGAGCAACCTGATCTAGTTGCAGATGTCCCTGCTGACTGCAGGGGGGTTGGACTAGGAGACCTTAAAAGGTCTCTTCCAACCCAAAGCATTCTGTAGTCTATGTCTGGGACAATTGAGCAACTGTGAGAGGGCAGGCACTGCTCCCCAGCAAAGAGCCAAAGAACCCAGCAAGCTAACAGAGGCTTCTCAACATTATGACTGCCTCTCAACCCCAGAGACAGGCTGGAGATGTTTCAGCAACAAACCTCCTGAGATGAGGATGAAAGGGGCTGGAGAGCAGCTGGATACCCCAGAAACATCCAGATGAGGACAATGGCTGCAGCATGGGATGCTTTGGCCAAGCTGAGCAGAAGAAGACTTCAGCAAGCAGCATGTGGGAGTTCCCAAGCAAGATCTGCTTTGCACTGCTAATCTCTTCCTCCTCATGCAGTTTATGCTGTGTAACACTAACCCAGAGAGCCCAGCTCATCAGGCTGGGGAAGTGCTTTCCAGGTCAGTGATGATTAGAAGGGTAGAGTTAGCACTGATAAACTATTGCTTTATCTCCAAGGGTCATCAGCTTTTGGTTATGACTGACAGAATATATCATTTTCTCTGGATGAAACACTGGCATTTTTCTGCCCCCATCTGCTTTAGTTAATCTCATTATATGTGAATTAGCAGAATATTACTTGAGGAAGTTACCTCTTTTTTTGGAGAACTGATGTTTTAGTGGTCTGAAACCTTTCTATTACTTACCATCATCTCCTATGCTAAATGACCCCCAACTAAATATTTGGTAGGTCAGGATACCTAAGCCACCCTGTTCCAATTGTCAATACAGACACTACTTTTGACCACAGTTCATGGAATTAATGTCACTTGTTTCAGCCAAGTGCTGTTGCAAAGCCCATGCCTAATCTATGACGTGTGGAGATAAAGAGATTTACCCAGCAACAGCTTCCAAGGCACCTTGGCTTTCAAGGTCACAGGTTCCACTGCAAAGAAACCAACTTCAAGACATCCTTTACCTATGTACTTCCTTCAAATGCAAGAGTATCTATTGATTTATGCATTCATAAAGCCTCTAGACCTGCTCAGAAGATCAGCAGGGATAGGTAGTTATTAAATGGCATTTACTGGAAATCCTCTTTGTTTTACCACACTTCTGTCTGCTAGGGAGCACAGCAAAAACTCAATTCATACTGAAACTTCCCCCCTTCAAGTTATCACCACTTCTTTTTCAAGCATTCCAATTAAAACCCAAACAGAACAAAACTAAACCTAACACTCCTTCTTTTAGTTCAATTAGGCTGCATCTAAAATCTACTTTATGGGAAACTCCTAGCTCCTGGATTGAATTTTTTGTCCTGGATTGACCAGAAGTTTTCTTTCAGACAACATGATCTTCTACCCTAAAGCATGGGCACAGCATCTCAGCCTATTCCCTGCTTCAGAACACACTGGCCTTCAAACCAGTGAGCTTCTCCCAAGACAGAGATGAACAAATAACTGAGCTCATGCAAGTACTGCCCCTTGGAAGGCACCTCCACCATTTGTATGTGAATGAACACCTGCCTGTAGGTGGCTTTTTTTTCCATGGACATTTGCAACATCTTCAATGAACAGAAGGAAAAGAAACTCATTTTGTGGCTATCTTCATGGAGTGTCTTAGACCAAGGAGCTACAACTCCATTTTCTAAACCAGTTTATTACAACAAATGGCCTTGGTAAAGCTAAAGAAAGAAATAAAGGAGCCAGTAGGTAGAAGCTGAAGCCATTTGATAAGCTTTTAAAAACTGGGCTATGGGCTAGAGCCTAGATTAATGTTTGTGATGCACACAGAAAAACCTGTAAAGCATTTAGGTAATTGCTAAGCATTATTATTTTTATTACTGTAACAGATGGAACCAATCCATCTTGGTAGATAATATCTCATAAATGATTCATGACTGTTCCTTTCACCTTAAGTCTTCTGTATTTTGCAGATCCAGGAGAAATAACTCTTAGAAGGCTCCATGCCTAAAACACTATGGGAACTACCTAATGTCTTCCCAGTGGAGTAGCCTCACTCACATTTGGAGTCTTACAACTTCCACATGGCTCCTGCTCCTCTCACAACCTGTTACTTCTGCAAGATGCTGCTGCTCCTTGGCCATCCCTGCTTTTCAGGTGATGGAAAAGATGCCTGCAAGCTGCTAGTCATGTTTACAGCTTAGAGCTGCCATTCATTTTAGTGGCATGGTGATGCTAGGTTGCTGGTTGGACTTGGGGATCTTAGAGGTCTCTTCCAAAATGAATGCTTTGTGATTCTGCCATTGCAAACACAGAACATTTCTCTAGTTCCTAAGGAAATGAAACATCTCCCCCAAAGGCACAATGTTGTTCTGTAACACAGCCCTTCTTGGCTTCAATTGCTAATGCAAAAGGTTCTGTGATCACCTTTGTCCATCTTTCCTTTGTCCAAGAACTTCCTGACCACTGTTAATCAAACCAAAGCCAGGTAGACATCTCAGATATGGCTTTCTATCAGCTTAAGGAGAACTGATAGTTGGAAGAGAAAAGCAGCACACAAATGAGTCCTGTCACTGGTAAAAAGGCTTAAACAGGAGGCTCAGTCATCCCTCATAGCTGGGCTGCCTCTGGCCATTCAGACACTCAGTCCAGAAGCAGACACAGCAGATGCCAGCTCCTGCCCACCCTACAGCTGACCCACAGACCACTGGTGTTCTGGGGAAGCAAAGCTTGTCTGATCATGTATTTAAGTCATCATAACATCAGGGGCTGATGACTGGTTTAGGAAGCTAAGAAATGCTCCTCCACACCCCAAACACCCATTTCTTGGGTTGTCAGAAGAAAACACAAGAGAGAAGCTAAAGCCACCACATCTAGCTAATGATTTGGATATCAACCTTGGGAGCAGCAGTTCCCAGAGCCCAATCTGTTACCCACTGGGTTTCTAGGGCCTATGGAGAACATGCAGCTCTCTGCTCTTTCTGTGGGATTTTTGGGGTTATTTCATTAGATCTTTACACAGATAATGAGCCATTTTCCAATAGACTTCAATGTCATGGTAAAAGCTACTTGGAAGTGATGAGACCTCATGAGGCATCTGAGATCTTTATGGATTTTATCCCTGAAAAAACAAAGGCTGCTCTCCATGCCCAGGGCCACATCCAGCCTTATCTTAAAAGCTTCCAGGGATGAGGCCTCCACAACCTCTCTGGCCAACCTGTTCCACTGTCTAACCACCCTCATAGTGAAGAACTTCCTCCTAATATCCAACCTAAATCTGCCCTCTAGCTTACACCCATTTCCCCTGCTTCTATCACTGTCTGACCTCCTAAAAAGTCCCTCTCCAGCTTATCTATTCACACCAGCTAAGGATTTGGGGTGTTTGAGTGAAGATATTACATACAGCTTGATTTCAATAAGTGCTCACCACCCACACCACACCAGTCAAAGCTTGTGGAAAACACAGTGGCAATCTCCTTCAACCTCATCAACAGCAAATCCCAAGGGCCCAGAAGTAACAACTGCTATGAAAGTTTAGGTTGTTTTCCTTAAAATACAACAAACTGCTACCAACATAGAAACCCCCTTGCAAAGGTGTTTTATTCCTCACCCACACTTACTGACTTCAGCTGGAAAAAAAACTATCTGGAGGGTGAAAAAAATGGAACTTTGCCACCAAGCACTGACAGTGGGTTTCCTCTAAAGGGTTCATAAAAAGTTACTATTCCCCTGAAGAAACCACATGAAAGCACTTCTTGAACAAATGGAGTTATCTTGGACTTGAAAAGTACCATGTGATCTCAGCCATTGGACTTGAAACTAGCTTCAAACTGGCTTTGACTCACCAAACAGTAAAAGCTGCCTTCAAAGCTTCCTCTTAGAAACCTAGATTCATCTCAAATTTTCCATGAAAATTCATGTGAAAACCACAGTTTGCAACACCCAAAAAAGGAAAGTCAAATGTAGAACATCATGTTTTCTAAGCAGCTTCCAATTCCACATGGAAAGGAGAGAGTGTGGAGCCAGCTTCTCCTTGGGTCTAGGACAACAAGCAGAACTAGCAGCTCTAGGACCAGGATGATGCCCTCCTAAAACCCTTCCACATAAAGGGACACCCTACAAAGTTCAGGGTTGAGGCATCACAGTGCAAAGCAAAGACCTGGATCATCCACCTCTGCTGGAGCTTTTCAATATTCCACTAGCAGGACTGGGATTTACAGCTGCCCCTCTGAAAGTTCCTTTCTTTCCCATTCCTCTTCTCCCACTCCAGGCACAGATTCATTCTTTTTGCTACCACCACAGTGAAATAAGACCAATGGTGTTTTACTCTGCTCTCAAGTGCAGGCACAAAGAAAATATTGCTGTAAGCAGGAGAAGAAAGTTTCCTCTAATTCATGAAACTCCCTCTAATGCAGATGGGGGTTTGGTTAAAGCCCTTCCAAGTGGCACCATGTAACTTCACAACACAGCTTTGGCAAGTGGTTGAAATAAGTCATGCATGTGACAACAATCTGCAAGCAGAACTCTTTTTTCCCCTAGCCATCTTTTTCACTGATACTCAGCTCTTCCTGAAGACATGATGTGGCTCTGCTACCACTTTGGCATCTCAGTGTACAGATTTTAACTTTGTTAATTCATTTTGCTTTACCATGAGCTTTTTCACTACAGCTACCAGCTGTTCAGCATAATGACAATTCATTTAGGGTTTTCTAATGACCATGGAGGGGCAGACAGAAAAATCTCAGCTTTCAAACAGTCATGATTTTACACCCAGGGAGAGAACAGCAAGCATTCATCTGAATGGATGTCAGTTCTGCAGTGAACTAGATTTTCATTTTAAGATCCCCACAGCTCCTCTGAATTTAATTGCATGAAAGGCCACCAGGATTTCCTTCTCAAACACAACCCCAAAGCCTATCACCAAAGAAACAACTATTACATGCAGGAAACCAACCTCTAGTTTCTAATATGTTGAAATGTTTTAAAAGGAACTAAAAGGCAAAAAGAAAAATTACAGGAAGCTCAGCTTTCAAGTGTGCCCCAGAGTTGGGTTAGGTGCTTTGAGAAAGGGGACAAATTGCAAATTAAGCCCTTAACAAGGCACTGAGGTCTGCAGGAATAATGTGATCCTGACCCAGATGGGAAGGGACAAGTGGGTAGAAAGTGAAAACAAGGTCTCAACCTCTACTTCTGTCTCAACAGGGAACAGAACTGAGACTTGAAAGCCTACAATCCATAACTACAAGTGTCCAGCATGGTCTTACCTTCTGGGAGCTGGGCATGTGGAGGTGAAGGTCACCAGATGTAAAGAAACATTGCAACGTTGTGGAGTCTCCTTGTGTGGAGAGATTCCCAAGGCAGCTGGAGGTTATCCTGGGCAAGCTGCTGTGGGTGATCCTGCTTTAGCAGTGGGGTTGGACTAGGTGATTCCCCACAGGTCCCTTCCAACCTCCACCATGCTGGGATTGTGTGAACTGTCAACAAAAAGAGAAAGATAGTGACCCCTTTGGGCAGGTAAATTGGGATGTGTTTTGAAACTAGAAAATAGTCTGAGTTGAGACTGTAAACCAATTCTGCACCATTTAAGACAGAAAATTTCCCCCCCCCCCCTGCTTGGTCATGTTACAGGAAGGTGAATATTTTAGGCAGACAGCAGGGAATGGTTGAAGAAATGGCCAAGTGTCAGCTCCAGCCAGATGAGAATGGAGTTGTTGTGCAGATAACCTCCTTCAGCTCCAACACGTTCCATTGGAAATGCTGAACTAGGGGGAAGTCAACAAAAGTTACTAAATTGTGCTACTCTCACACTTCCCATTCTGAGAACACATGAATCATAGATAAGGCTGAAGATTTGTCACAGCTGTGATTTCAGCAGCAAAAAGCAATAATTTTAGCCCAGATCTTAGGGGAGTTTCCAGCAAAAAATTTGTCAGTTCAGCCAACCGGATACTCAACTTCTCCATCATCATCTGCAACTGTAGCTTGCTTGGGGTTTGACCCCACAAAGCAGCCAGCACTCCCTGGTGAAACCACTCTTCTGACTAACACACTACAAGTGTCTTGGTGTCTTCTTGGAGGAGCCCAAAGCTCTCAGCACAGCCAGAGAGCAAGCAGCATTTGGATGGGGTTTGGTGCTTTTGGTCTTTGCCTGCACCGAGTCTCTCATTTGGAAGATGAAGAAGTGTCAGCAAGACAAAAAGATGAAAATCCTGAGCTGCTGCTGCTTTTCCCTTTTTCTGTTAGAAAAGGATGCCCTGATGTTTTGTGCTCCAGGAAAACTCTGGGTTTGATTCTTGGCAATGACAAAAAGTTAAGTTCCACCCTCAGCCCTGACTCACTGAGAGCTTATGGCAGGGGAAGTGGCCTAGCTTCCTAAAGCCTGCACTAGAAGCTAGAGCTGGCAGCAAAAATGCATGGTTTATATTCCAAGAAGCAAAAAAAAAAAAAACCCAACACTATTCTGGAGTAAACAAAGTATTTGCAAGTTCAGATTGAATTTGATAGCAGAGCAGAGGAGATCTGAAACTTGGAAAGCAGTTAAAAGCTCAAACCAAAATATTTGATGTGAACCAAAATATTGCACTGAGTTCTAAGTTAATTGTTTCTGCATTCTCAGTTTAGGCACTGAGCTGAAAAAACTGACAAGGAGCCTGGTTTTGTTTCTACAAGAGAATTCCTGTATATTGATGTTATTGCAAACCCTGCCAAAGCACAGGCACATCAATAAATGTATCTAAACTTTCATCCCAAGACTGCAGTTAGCCTTCCCATTTGGGCAATTACGTGATGAACCTTGTTCTGGGCTCCCTAAGTCAGGGGAGACAAGGAACTGCTAGAGAGAGTTCAGCAGAGCCCAGGAAGATGCTGAGGGCACTGGAGCATCTGTGGCAGGAGGAAAGGCTGAGAGCCCTGGGGCTGCTGAGCATGGAGAAGAGCAGCCCCAGAGGGGAGCTGCTCCATGCTCAGCAAGAGCTGAAGGCTGGGGGCAAGAGGCTGGGGCCAGACTCTGCTCAGTGGTGCCCAGGGCCAGCCCATGGGGCACTGGGCACAATCTGGAAGCCAGGAGGCTCCCTCTGAACTGAAGGAGAAGCTTGTTTGGTGTGAGGGTGTTGGAGCCCTGGCCCAGGCTGCCCAGAGAGGTTGTGGAGTCTCCTTGTGTGGAGAGATTCCCAAGGCAGCTGGAGGTGATGCTGGGCAAGCTGCTGTGGGTGACCCTGCTGGAGCAGGAGAGATTGGACTGGGTGATCTCCAGAGGTCCCTTCCAACCCCAGCCATGCTGAGATGGTGGGTGTTTTCCATCACCCAGAATTAAAAACCAGCTCTAACTCACTCTAAAATCTTACAGGGTTATTTCAGACTAGAGTTCAGCCAATCCAAAAGTCAGCTGCAGCTGGAAGGTGGTGTCCTTCTGGCTCCTCTCCTTTGCTCTTCTGCCCACACTCTGCTTCTCTTCTCCTGCCTTTGGATTTTTGTCTTGTTTTGTGGTGAATCAGTGCAGAAAATGAGGCAGCAAAGAACTAACTAAACAAAAACCAGCAAGTGTTTTTCTGCCAATTTAGCTCCCTGAATCAGCTCACCACAGGGCAAACAGAGCTTGCACCAGGATCCCACACTGAGGGGAAACAGGAAGAAAAAAGATGACTCTACATATGTATGTTTGGGGTTTGTTTTACATCAGCTAATTTTGGGGTTGTCTTAGCTCTAATGCAAGACCTTAGGGTAAGCTCTAGCAGCAGTGTTTCACACCTTCTGGGCTGAGCTCTCTCCTTTCAGGTACAAATAATCTATTCTTAAGCCCACTGCCAGAAAGAGAAAAACCTACTTAGAGCTTTAAAATTTCTCAGAAGAATAAAAAGCAATTACAAGGCAATTGATGCAGTTGTTACAGCTGGAATATAATGGAGCCTAATATTATTCTCCAATGTATTTTTTTTTTTTTTAACAACTCAGTTCTTTGCCTGTCAGCCTCTTTTTATTGTATCTTTACTTCTCAGGACCTGTGCATTCAAAGGAAGGGGGGGAAAAAAAAAAGCAGCATTTTATTGATGAAGACATCATCTGCCTTGGATCCATGCTGCAGGCTCCCCTTGGGCTTCTGCAGCTCAGCAGAGGTGAGATCACTTAGTGCTGCAGCCACACTGGAATCACACTGGCACTGCAGAAAGACAGCTCCAGCTTTCATCCTCAGGGCAAACTGCTCAGGGACCAGGATCTGCTTTTAAAGATCTAATATCCTGCAGGATGATTTGCAGGCATATCACTGGGGTTTGATCCTTCAACTGCCTCACAGCTTCTGTTTAGCAAATATCCTTTCTTTTTCCTGTGGAAACCCTGCCCAGCAGGTCCAGAGGGAATTCTCCATCCTTCTGGATCAGCCACACAACCTAAAGTGCTGTTGCACAGTTACAGAACCATAGAATGGCCTGAGTTGGAAGAGATCATCAAGTCCAGCTCCTGCCTATGCACAGGACAAGCCCAAAGTCACCCCATGTGTCTAAGGGCATTGTCCAGATGCTTCTGGAATTCCATCAGAGTTGGTGCCATGGCAGCCTCCCTGGGGAGCCTGTTCCAATGCTCCACCACTCTCTGGATGGAGAACCTTGTCCTAATTTCTAACCTGAACCTCCCCTGGCACAGCTTCATGCTGTTCCCCTGGGTCTTGTCAGGTAGCTAAAGCTCACCTGAGACCCCCCCTCATTGCCTCCAGTCCTTTGCACCTCCAGCTGCATACCCTCACCAAACCAGAAGGGAAACTGGATCAGACCCAAGAGCTCAGCTTGACAGACAGTGAGAAAACTACTCTGTAGCTACAGCCCTGAGGTGATGGACTGTAGAGGCTGTTAGACCCCCCCACCAGAGCCCAGAGGAGGTGTGGGAGAGTGGTGGAGGTGAAGGTAGGAGGACAGGACTGGCCCTTTTCAACAGTTTCAGACTGTAGCTTCAGGGTAGAGCTGGGTCGAGACAAGAACGTTCACAGGAAATCTTCTGCCTAAAATAGGCCTTGTTCTTCTACACCTCCTACTGAAGAGTGAGTAGGATTGGGGAAGAGAGACTTTTGAAACTGATTCAGGAGAGATCTGAGGAATGTATCAAAAAAGTCCATATGGTTTTGCCAACTCCAGCATGCAGAACTCAGTAAATTTAGCCACAAGTTTCAGAGCTAAAATGTAGCTGCTTTGACCCAACTGGAAGGAATCTAGTCAGGAGGCACTGGGACACACATCAACCTGATCATTCCTCATCCTGGGGAGGGCAAGAAGTGGTGAGTAACACATTAAATGATGTATGGAAACAAAGGGACACTTCAGCTACCAGAGAAGGGCAGAGGAACAGGAAAGCACTCCCCAGACAGGTCCAAATGAGGCTGCTTTCTCTACCGTGTTTAGGTGGGGAAATCACAAGTGAGGAGCAGTTGGCACTTTGACAGCTGGGCCTACAGAGCCAAGTTTCTCTCCTGGAACTCAGGAGAGTGCAAGCTTTGTTTGGAATGAAGGCTAAAAAGCTTACAACAGACAGGAGGTGGAAGCTCTAAGAGCTGTCACACATGGCTCATTGTAAAAATCACAGGTGGTCATAAAAGTGAGGTGTCAAGGACTGAAGGAAAGGCTCCCAAACCTCTCCACACCATCCTAGTTCCATTTCCAATGGGACAGCTTAGCCTAGCACCATTCAACACCATGTCCCTGGAGCACCATGAAGCTGGCTATCCAGTTCCCCTTCCATCACCAAAGGCCACCTCTCTAAAGCATTCAGAGTTATTTCAGTCAGAAGAGACCTCTAAGGTAGAATCATGGAACTGTCAGAGCTGGAAGGGACCTTCAAGATCAGCTAGTCCCAACCCCCTGCCTGCCAGGGACACATCCCACTAGATCAGGTTGCCCACAGCCCCATCCAACCTGGCCTTAAAAGCTTCCAGGGATGAAGCTTCCACAGCCTCTCTGGGCAACCTGTGCCAGTGTCTAACCACCCCCATGGTGGAGAACTTCCTCCTAGTGTCTAATCCAAATATCCCCTCCTCTAGTTTGCATCCATTCCCCCTGGTTCTGTCACAACCTGACCTCCTCCAAAGTCCCTCCCCACCTTTCTTGTAGCTCCCTTCAGATCCTGGAAGGCCAGCAGAAGGTCTCCCTGGAGCCTTTTCTTCTCCAGTCTGAACAACCCCAACTCTCTCAGGTCTGTGCTCATAGCAGAGGTGCTCCAGTCCTCTGCTCATTCTCCTGGCCCTCTAGCCTCACTCCAGCACCCCCATAAAAGATCACCAGGTTTGACTGTTAACTCAGCACTGCCAGGTCACCACAAAGCCATGGCCCTCAGCACCACATCTCCACATCTTTTCAGCCCCTCCAGGGCTAGTGACTCCACCCTGGACATAACAACAATCTCTTTTCTCACAGCCTTCCCTCAGCAGAGATGCTCCAGAAGAGAGCTGCCACATGAAGGCTGTATTTGTGTTTGCTGTTAGCAGAGAGATGCTCCTGGTAGTGTTTGCAGTGTCTGCACTGGCTCTGCCTGTCCTACCACACCTGCTGAAGGTTCCCCAGATACACTAACAGAGCAGTGTGTGCAGAGCTTGCTAGGAACACATTTTCCCCACAGAATTGTTTGAAGGCTAAATTCAGTCTTTAGTTTGCTAAACATTTGTTTCCTTCACATTTCAATATTTGGAAAGAAAATAGATAGCTCCTAATTAGTCAAACATTGACTGCAGAATGAAATCACCACCAGTCCCTTTAATCTGTTGTTCAGAAGTCTGAAATATCTGTACTTCTATAAATAAAGCTCTGCTTGCTCTTTTCTATTTGCACTTGTGGCAAGAAATTCTCAAGCCTCACTTGATAACAAAGACTTCAGCACTACATACCTGAGGTGTGAACCCAACAATGAAACCTATTCTGCTTTGTTACTTACCCTTTTCAACAAGAGACAATAAAGTCTCAGACACTCAGATCTGCAACATCAAAGTAACCTCTGCTGCTTGACAGATATTTCATGAAGGATCACAAGTCATGCATGGAGAACATGAAGACTACACTGCTGTAAACATTAGCTGGCATGCCTGCTATTTCTTGGTGGTCTGAGTTCAGTTTTCTCTTTCAAAGTTTATGAATGAAGACAGCTTTGCAGTTGTACATGTCTCCCTGCCTCAAAGAGCTTTTGAAGTTACAGAATCCTTGAATCCCAGCACAGTGGGGGTTGGAAGGGACCTCTAGGGGATCATCCAGTCCAACCCCCCTGCTCCAGCAGGGGCACCCACAGCAGCTTGCCCAGGACCACCTCCAGCTGCCTTGGGAATCTCTCCACACAAGGAGACTCCACAACCTCTCCGGACAGCCTGGGCCAGGGCTCCAACACCCTCACCCCAAACAAGCTTCTCCTCCTGCTCAGCTGGAACCTCCTGGCTTCCAGTTGGTGCCCAGTGCCCCTTGGCACCACTGAGCAGAGTCTGGCCCCAGCCTCTTGCCCCCAGCCTGCAGCTCTTGCTGGGCATTGAGCAGCTCCCCTCTGGGGCTGCTCTTCTCCAGGCTCAGCATCCCCAGGGCTCTCAGCCTTTTCTCCTGCCACAGATGCTCCAGTGCCCTCAGCATCTTCCTGGGCTCTGCTGGACTCTCTCCAGTAGTTCCAGTTGTCTCTTGAACTTGGGAACCCAGAACTGGCCCCAGGACTCCAGCTGTGGCCTCCCTAGGGCAGAGCAGAGGGAGAAGAGAACCTCCCTTGACCTGCTGCTCACACTCTTCTGAATGCACCCAAACACTAGGCAACAAGGTGACAGCAAACATCCCAACCTGACCAGAAGCAGAACAACCAGCTTCAACACAAAGCACAGTAAGGGTGGCTCAGCACCATTCAACCCCATCTTTGTATCCTGCAATACCAGAAAGTGCCAACTTGTAGTGGAAAAGCTGCCTCCACTGCTACTCAAATTGGTACACACTGGCACCCAAATTTGTCCAGTCCTTTAACTCAGCTTCCAGGAGAAAACTTAAGTGGGAGTAACAGTAGTTTCACACATACAAAAGAAGCTCTATTTAATTAAAAAACAAAACACTCAAAGAAAAGGAAGAAAGAAGGCTAAAGCAGCCCAGGAACTGGAGGAGTAAATGGCAGTGGTTGAGAAAAGAGATGTCTCCTTCCATTTAGCCCAGCAGACATAGTCCTGCAATTTAATGGATTACAAGGACTCAAAGATATTTACTGTCTAGCCATGTTAAGTACCTCCCAGCTCTTGATTTGCTTTTAGCATTGAAACCAGTCATATATTACATCAATGGGATTCTTGTTTGTTGAAATAAGTGAATAATTTGGGGACACTATTCCATTCACTGTTTTTTTTTTACATTCCCTTGTTTCATCTGTTCTCAATTTCCACAATATGCTGTTTGGGTAACTGCAGCTGGAAGCACATGGGCAGACAGATTGGTCAAAAAAAAACCCCTGTGACATCTTCACTAATTTGCCCAAATACACATTAAATTAATGAGAGACACAGGCTGGGTTGTTGGGAACATGACATACACCACTTGGGGAGTTTTAGTAGGCAGAGCTCAAGCCATTTGAGGACACAATTCAGTTGAGCCAATTTCATGGCTCCCTTCTGCCAAGAGGTGTTACTTCAGCCCACTTCATTCCCTGCCACGTGTCCTCATCCTCTTCCTCATGCTGGTACTTGCCTACTAGTCCTGCTCTGCCTTTGAGATGAAGCAGTTGGGGGAACTAAACCATCCCCTTGTGAAAGGGCTGACTTTCTGCTGGTTTAGGGCACTCTCAGCTGCCTCCCTGAAAGGTTAAGAAATCAGTATAGGAAAAAAAAACCAAAGCACAAGCATGAAGGCAGGAAAAAAAGAGCAGGGTGTTGTATCAGACCCCACCCTCAGAGTATGTGATGATGGCTTCACTCTTTCTTCTCACATGAAGAAATCTAACAGCTCTGAAACAGGTAGAAATCTTCTTTGGCTAAAGCTCTGACTTCTGAAGCCCTGCAGAGTAACTCCTAAGGCAATTTCCTACCAAATCCCTTCAACTACCCTTTTTCTTTTATTACAGGGCTTAAAATCCAGCTAGTCAGAGATAGCCAGTGAAGAGAGAAACATCAGCCCTCTGAATTCCCACCCTACTGCCATGAAACAAAACACAGCCCTGGTTACTCTAATGCTTTGGCGTGGGTTGGTTTGTTTGCAGTCAAAGCCTAACTTACCCTGGCTCTTCACATGCTGATATGCTGAGGAAATCAACAGTAAATACTATTTCCAATCCATCTGTTTCACTTGGAAATGAAAGAAAACCACAGATCAGAGGCTTTTTAGAAGGGTACAAAACCAAGGAGAGAACTAGGGGTTTGTTCCACCCTAAGTACTCTGTGTGTGTTTGGATGAGCCATAGAATCACCAGACTTAGAAGGGACCTTAAAGATCAGGTCATTGCAACCCCCCTGCCTGGCAGGAACACCTTCCACTAGGCTAGGTGTGAAGATTAGATGAAGTGTGGTTCCAGCCTGACTTCCCCACTTCTAATCCAGAACCTAGAATGGCTCTAGGAATGGGACATCCACCACCTCTTTGGGCAACCTGGGCCAGTGTCTCACCACCCTCAGAGGAAAACTATCTAGTCTAAAAATCTCCTTCTTCAGTTTACACAAAGCTTGTTCATCTTTATTATAGATCCCTTTAAGGACTGGAAGGCCAAAATTAGATTTCAACAAGCATAAAACTGTAGTAGCCAGCTTCATAGCAAGCCATATTTTTCTGACACTCAATGTTACCTATGGTATGGACTATACAAAGGCCTCTAACAAAAAGTTGTGTTTAAATATCAAGCCAATATAGTGCAGTTTAAATGCTCTAGGAAGTTATCTAGCAGGTCACAGACATCAAAATGGGGCAGGAGGGAAAATATGTTTTCCCCAAAAAGGTTGTCAAAGCCCTGTACCAGGCTGCCCAGGGCAGTGGTGGAGTCACCATCCCTGGAGGGGTTGAAAAGCCCTGGAGATGTGGTGCTGAGGGCCATGGGTTAGTGGTGACCTGGCAGGGTTAGGTTAATGGTTGGACTCAATGATCTTAAAGATCTTTTCCAATCCAAGTTATTCTAGATTATTCTATGCTGCTTCCTTGGACTGTCAAGCTAATCCATTCAGTAAGCTAAAAGAAAACTTTCTTTTGTAAAACAGAAGAAGGAAGAGGAGGAAAAAGCATCTTGCCATGGCTCAGGGGAATAGTAAAGCTGGTAGGAAGGAGCAGGGGGGCACCACTGAACAGAGGTGGGAAGGGGTAGGAGCACCCTTCTGGCCTCAGCCACCAAAGGACAAGGGCAGTGAAGTCCAACTGCATTTGTTAGGGTTGATGTTCTGCTGAAGGATGAAATAGTCTGAGGAAAAACTTGGCAGATGGTCATTTTCTAAGTAACTTACTGTTCAGTTTGTTGCCTCCTGTAATATGATGGAGAGATAACAGCTTTGAAGAGTTCAGTTATGCTGCTTTCAAGATCTAGCCCAGCAAGTTAGGAGCTTTATTTTAAATATTTTTAAAAGCAGAGATGTCCAAGTTGTACCATTCAGACCTTAAGGAAGGTAACCTAAACCTTCTGAACTGCAGAGCCACTGCTGAAGCCAATAAAAATATTTCATAATTACTTTTTGCTTCCTTTTTTGGCCACTACCTAACACCATCAACTGTTAGAGCTCAGGAACATGCCACTTGGAGAAAAGGGCTAACCTACCTAGCCAGGCTGAAACAGTTATCAGTAGCAGGGATGCTATCAGCTCTAAGTTGTGAGTTTTGGAACAGGTTTCAGACCTTTATCCAATTTCTGGTATCATGAGATTTGAATGAAAGGGCCAAGAGAATGAGCAGAGGACTGGAGCACCTCTGCTATGAGCACAGACCTGAGAGAGTTGGGGTTGTTCAGGCTGGAGAAGAGAAGGCTCCAGGGAGACATTCTGGTGGCCTTCCAGGATCTGAAGGGGCTACAAGAAAGCTAGAGGAGGGACTTTTTAGGAGGTCAGGTTGTGATAGAACCAGGGGGAATGGATGCAAACTAGAGGAGGGGAGATTTAGGTTGGATATTAGGAGGAAGTTCTTCACTGTTAGGGTGGGGAGACACTGGAACAGGTTGCCCAGAGAGGCTGTGGAAGCTTCATCTCTGGAAGCTTTTAGGGCCAGGCTGGATGGGGCTGTGGGCAAGCTGCTCTAGTGGGATGTGTCCCTGGCAGGCAGGGGGTTGGAACTAGCTGATCTTTAAGGTCCCTTCCACCTCTGACAATTCTATGATCCTATGATTTGAGGTGTTTTCCTACAAGCCTCAGGAGTTTCCATGTATTTTAGGTACCTTCCACAGAAGCCCTGAGCTATTGACACATCTTCCATTTCTCTTTTTCTTGGCCCACTGCAGATCTTTTTAGATAAATATTTCATATGCTCTTGGGTTTTTGTTTAATTTCCAGTCCTGCAACAATGGATGGAGCTACATAAACAAGCTACAGCTGTTTAGCCTTCTAAATGCTGACACCACCTCCTCTCTCCATTTGGGACTAGAGCCTTTGTCTTTTTCTAGCCTGAAATCCAATACATTTGTCTGCATCTGCTGCTAAAAGCCATCCCTCCCCAGCTACAGTCCAGTCCCCTTGGGTCTCCTTAAGCACATTTCCATTTGGCTCTTCAAATCCTGCATGGAGCATTGCATGCCTAGCAGGAGATGAAAGAAGTCCTCTCCTCATGGCTTCTGGAGTGACACATGGTGATTTAGGGGCACTCCAAAACATGTGACTGTCCTGTTAGATTTGTTTAACCAATCATTAGTACTTTTCTAGAGCAGGCAACAATTGAATGTCCTTAAAAGGCAAATAAAGCAATTGTTCCTTGTGGATTGATTCAGGGGGGTGGGTACTTCAGTGAAGCTGCTCCTGAAGGCAATCAAGACCTCCTCAAGAAGATTTTGCCATCACTGGGAGCCCCAAAGTCTCCAAGCCACTTGGCCTTTTCAAAGTCACCTGGTTCCATCAGGACTAGCAGACATCCTGGATCACCACAGTGGAATCAAACACAATTAATCAACTCTGAAGCAGTTCCTCCCAGAAATGCCCACTGAACCTTTTCAGGAGGCAAGAATGACAGGAATTCACCATGCTGGCACAAAACACTAGGAAGTGATTCCCAGCTGGCTCCAACAAGTCACAGTGGCTTCAGTCCAAAGCTTCTATTGATCCTTCCTCTGGTAGCACAAAGACAGACAACAACAAAGCCCCAAACCAAGAAGGAAGCAAACATTCAGGAACCCAACCCTGAATCACTCAGGATTTAAGATGAACCAGTATCTTGCCTCACATTACAAGCCAACAAGTCCAACAACCTGCAGGCCACAGGGGCATCATGCTCTACCACAAGGAACTGTGGCTCTGCCACCTGAGCTAACTCTGAATTCTCTGCAGCTCCTACACAGAGCTCTGCAAGTACAACTAGAATAACCTAAAGCTCATGAGAGAAGTCAGCTCTGTCTTCAGAGTGACTTGTCACACTTTACTTTTGCAGAGCAGATGGCAAAAGCAGGCTTTTTGGATGCTTCTCTAGGAATTTACAGCCAGTAGCTCAAGGTCTAATAGACCTTGAGCTTCCAAAACATGGCTCTCAAACATGGACAGCTAGCATTGTCTCCAGCTGACATCATTAAACAGTACCCTGGTTCCTCCAGAAGACTTGCCAGGAGTGCCAGTTTTAGCTGGACCACACCTCAAGAGATGTCACCACCAGAAGACATTGTGTCAGCCCCTCTAGTGATCACAAAAGCACCATGGAGACTTCACTGCAAGATGGACAGTGTCAGAAAGGGCCCAACAACTTCTTCCATGCTCTGGAGAGGATCTTTGATCCAACAGCATCAACAATTCAGCTTCAAAGGCAGAATAAAAGCAAGGAACTGTAAGAACATAAAGGTTGCTCAGGCAAAACCAACCACCTAACAATTAGCAAATATCATTATCATGTAAAAACTGAGATCATTAAAAACCACTGATCTTAAATGACTATGATCTCAAGAAGATCTGGCCAAGAAGCACCAACTAGCTCCATGATAGCTGGTCCTTCCAAGCCAAGAGACATAGTGAGACCATTACACACTCTCCTCTCCTTCCTTTCAGAGTCACAAGCCTGAAGAAGGCTCAGTGCAGCCCTTTGAAACATTCTTCTCCACCCACAGAAGCTGCACATTTCATCTGAGCCATTCTGCCTGTGGTACAAGCAGCAGATTCTTCAGCTGGAAACAAAGGAGCATTGCTGGCACCCAGCAGTTGTGGGCTGAGGAACTTCCTCCCCCCAGCCAACAGAAGAACTCCCCTGTTCATGCTGCAATCAGCATTTACCAACCTACTTCCTACTCTCTGTTCTGTGGCCAAACTTGCCTCCAGCCAGGAGGGCAAACAGGCAAGCCTTCTTCATTCCCCCTTTTCCATCCTTACACAGGCACATAGAGGAGCTCAGAAAGAAGAAATCTTCAGACAAGGTCAAATTTGAGACCTATCTGATAGCTTTTGCTTTTCAAATCCTGGTTCTGATGTCATTTGGTTCTGTTGTCCCCATCTGCTGTCATCTCTGCAGAATCCCTGGTCTGAAGGCATTCTCTGTCACACAATCACTCTCAGAAACCTTTGGTACCTCTTATCCAGCTTCTTTTTATGTAGGGGAAGAGTTTGAAGCATCATCATCTTTCTCTGGAGATCTCAAGAGTCTCCTGTTCTACAAAGGCTCTAACCTTCACCACATGCATCCACATCAAACTCTCAGTTACAAGAAATGAATCCATCTCTGCTCCTTAAAGAAATGAAAACCCTGCAAGGGACTATTTTCAGTTCATCTAGGAGCAGAAGGAAAGTTCTGCCTTCCCCCTTTGACCCAAACCTCTAACTGCAATAGGTATTTAAGGCTGGGCAGTATTTCCAGAGCAGAGCCTCCCAGCTGTGCCCAACTGAGGTGAATAACAGTATCTGGGAGTCTGTTGGAGTCATTTTTCCTCCAGGTGGTTTTACTTCCACTGCAAAATAGAAAGAGGCTCAAAAAGTGCTTTTAGGTACCACAACAGAGGATTGAACAGAGCCAAGCTCAGAACCCAGCCCTAGCTTCACTCAACTTCTTCCTTGAAATGGATTTCTTCTGTTGATGTGTCCAAGAGAGTTGGGCAACAAATGATCATCAGTGGAAGGCCAAAGAGTTGAAAACCTTGCAAGCATTAAGCTGTGTTTTACCCTGAGTGGTGCCAAAATGACTCCCTCCTTCTGACATGGCACTGGGAAGGTCCAGATTCAAATGAAGTCACTGCCACAGTCAAAGTCCTCTTGGCTAATAAGGGAATATCACACAGAACTGACAAACTCCCTCAGTCACTGCAGACTTTTCAGCCTTCTCAAAGGGCCAAATACTGAGGCACTGGCAGGGATTTCACAGAAATGGATATAATTTAATGATGGCAATTTAATACCCAATTATCCTCTGTCTATATGAGCTGCTCCATTTTAGAAAGAGAATTCTTTCAGAGAGGAAGCAAAGCTAGAGCTACATGTCTGAGGCAGGACTGAATGTTGTCAGCACTTGCCATGCATTCTGAAATGTTAGCATTATTTGGACTATTCAGAGGATTTCCTTACACCTAGGAATAAATCATCCCATGCCTGGATGGATAATATTTGTATGCAGAGGAAAAAAAAGAAAACAGAGGAGTGAATCTGAATTCTTTTCTGGATCATCTACCAGCAGAGAGGAGAGAAAGGATGGGAAATGGAATAGATCTTCCTTCTGAGAAACAAGGCTTGGACAGATAGCTGATGCCACCACACAGTGTTTGATGGGCTACTGCTAAGGGAAATTTTCCTCTCCTTTGGGGTTGGTTAGACTTGTAACATTTACATTTTCATTTTGGAGACCTGCAGAACAAGCAGGAAAACAGCTTTTTACAAGGAGCAGTCAGTGAGAGCTGTGGTAAAAGTCACTGCTTGGGCTGCACAAGAAGAAATAGAACCATAGAAAGGTAGAGTTGGAGGAAGGGACCTTGAGAAGTCATCTAGTCCAGCCCCCTGCAGTCAGCAGGGACATCTTCAATGAGCTTAGGTTGCTCAGAGCTCCAAACAGCCTGAGCTGGAATGGTTTCAGGGATGGAACATCCCTAAATGGGCCAGGGTCTTCCCACCCTCATTGGGAAACATTTCTTCCTTAACCCACATGGTTTCAATACTATGTAAGAAGGAGCAAAAAGGGGCAGGGCAAGCCTCTCAGGCTGCTCACACTGAACAAGTACTGAGCTACTTAAGAAGCCATCAGTACTGTGTATCATGGTGCTGCTTTGGACCAAAGGCAAGCATGCAAAATCAGGAGCCCAGTTGCCAAGGTTCTCCAAGATAAGAGACTGCAGAAGAAATTGCTAGATTTGATTATCCAAGAACATTCACAAGTGCCACTTCTCCTAAATGCAAGAGGCATCAAACCAGGGCTTTGTGTCCTTCCAACCTTGCCCAAAAAAGGGTGTGAATCCAAGTGCTCTTGCAGAGAAAGCTTCCTTTCTCTGTCTCCTTTTTACCCTCAGGTTCAGGCTCAGCAGATCTTCAGGGTCTCTGGAGCTTCTCTGGCAGCTACCTTGTCTGGCTAAGAGGTTCAGTGACAGAACAACATCTCTGGTGTGCACAAGCTCACTTCTTTCTGAAAGCTGCCTTTAGCAATGACATCTATGTGAAGTTTCACAGGCTCTCACATGAAATACAATCAGTGACCATGCAGGCTGTTGCCCATGTGTGGTAGGTGACAATCATCATCTTGCCCCTCCAATGATGGATTTATTTCAGCATTAGATCCCTGCATTTCCAGTCTCCTGTTAACAGCTTGTGCTTTGCTAGTAACATCCTCCAACTTCTGTTCTTCTAAAGAATCAAATGACTTAGCAACTCACAGTGACTCTTCACCTGAAGAGCTTCTACTGGAGGCACTGGTGGGAAAAGAAGAGCAAGTGACAACATTCATCTAAGGCTCTTCTCAAGGGCAAGGAGTAGGAGAGAAGCTGCAAATGGTGGCTTACTGGGGGTGGGAGAGGCAGCCCTAACATCACTGATTTTATTAACATCCCTTGGTGCTTCATGTGCCAGAGGATGCAGTGCCAGGTCCCACCACCTTTCAGATGGCATCTGTTAACAAATGCCATGGCTATGTAGCAGAAGCCTGCTTAAGAAGTGTAAGGAAAGACAAGCATTTAGGGTATGTTCCTACTGTTTTCAGTCCAGGAAGCCAGGTCATTCTGGGTTCCCATAAATAGACAGTGTCAAGCCAGTAACAAAAAAAACCCAACAGACTCAGATTCTTGTTGCACAATTTTTCTCCTCCTGTTCTTGATTTAATGCCAATGTAACCAAAAGTTTGACCTCCAAGAGCTCAGATTTCCTTCCTTTTTCTTCCCTCCCTTCTCCAAGTCTCAAACTAATAAATTTATCTTATCTGTAAACTCTGCTGTAGTTCTCTTCAGCAAAGCTAAACACCCTGTCAAATGAATCAGCAGTTAAAGTATGAGCTAACCCCATCCAAACACCACCAAAGGTTATATCAACACAGGGATGGCTTTGTAGCAGGGTTTCCTAAGAAAACAAGGCTTGTGTAAATCCATTAGTTACCAGTCTGCCTGAGATCCTCTTCCCCCCACTCCATCAACAGCAGCTGAACCACTGGCCAGTCTCAACCATCTCTAATGAAAGAATGGGAAAGCTCAGTGCCATTAAAGGGAGCTGGAAGGGAAACCAGGGATACTCAAAGGAGTGCTTCTGCTGTGGGCACCAGACTGGAGTGTGGGGTGCTGAGATTCCTTACATCTCAGCTGCAATCTGCTCTTACTCCATGGCTTTTATGATAAAGAAACTGAAATGGACCAAAAGCATTCAGGCATTTGCTTGGTTTCATGATGGAGAGGTGAAAGGCTACAAGGAACAACAACTGCTCTAGTCTCAGGACTAAAACCTGTGCTTATTACCTCTGCTGGCACAAGGCAAGAACAGGAGAGTCCCACACAGGCCTCCAGCTTTGGAGGCTTTTCTCTAGCATGCACTTCATTCACCTCCAGCTCCAAACTGACACCAAATCATTTGCCATTCCTAAGACATTCATCCTCAAGCCAAGAGCCAGCATAACACTGATGTGCTCACCCAGGGCAGGGCCTGACCCAACAACTACCTCTGGCAGTGCACATTAAGGTTCTTGACCACAGATCCTTGGCCAAAATGAAGACAAGCAGCCACCTACAGTAGTACAATCACATCCTGCAGCACTCTCAGCTCAAGAGCTCTACCAAATTTTACCTTGACACCCCATAAAGACTCTCACATTTAGTTCTGGAGTCTGCTCCAGTCAATAGGATCTCTCTCCCTCCTCTGTGATCACAGCCAGCTCATGAACAGCAGAACCATGCATCCTGCCTGCTGCTCAGTGGCAGTACTCCTGCCTTCTGACTCCTTGCAGCAGAGTGGGAGGCTAGGATGTTATTAACTGCTAATGGCAAGCCCTCACTGCATACTAACAGGCTAGCCCATGTGCTTGATTATCCACATGACAGCCTAGCACAACAAGCTGAAGTGACAGACAAGTATTGGGGAGGGGAAAAAAGCTCAAAGGTATCCAAAAACATACATATGTTCCAAAGCTGCTGA
Organism: Galbula dea; assembly: GCA_013399015.1. NCBI lineage: Eukaryota > Metazoa > Chordata > Aves > Piciformes > Galbulidae > Galbula > Galbula dea. The sequence continues at coordinate 212,692 of VWZX01001038.1, read as the reverse complement.
AAAACATGTTATAGCCAGGGAGATATTTTTAGGCTTCCATAAACTAACAGGTGCCTACATTATGCTACAAGTCTTCAATCTATAAAACTGGATTTCCAGCCAGGGCTTCAAGAAGAAAGAATGCACCTGACAGCCAGACAGACCAACATTCTCTGCATGTTTAACAGGCAGGGACCTGTAGGACTCACTCAGAACTGTAAAGCTGCATAGATGTGCTCTCTCTCTCTCTGTTTTCTTCAAGTTTTAATGGCCACACAGCAGAAGGGAGGATTGTTTTGATTGTTTCATTATTAGTTTGAGTGAGCTTTCACTTAGAGCTTTCACAATATGGATCTGTTTCCTTGGAAAGCTGCTCTGCAATCAGTGGCTTTAAATAGCAAACCTAACAGAATCTAACAGCTAATGACTCAAGCATGGGTTAAAGGAAACCCATAGCACCAATGGCTTCCCCAGTCACTGCATCTCTTTGGATTGAACAAGAACAACTCACCAGCTGTACAGAAAAGATTTGTTTCCTCCAGTCTCCAAACAGAGCAGAATATTTCATCACAAATGCTGTCAAGTCTTTTTCTGGAGGAGACAATTGCTTTCCTGGTTAGATCTCTTCACCACTGACTTCTCCAGCATTTAGAAGGTTTTATTTCTTACAGATAATACATCATAGAATGGCTTGGGTTGGAAGTGACCTCTCAAAGTCATCTATAGTCCAACCCCCCCCTGCAACCAGCAGGGACATCTGCAACTAGAGCAGGCTGCTCAGAGCCCCAAACAACCTGACCTAGAATGGTTCCAGGAATAGGACATCTCCCACCCCTCTGGGCAACCTCTGCCAGTGCTTCAACATCATCATAAATTTCTTGTATCTAGTCTAAATCTTCATCTTAATTTCAAACCATCACCCCTTGACCTGTCCCAAAAGGTCCTGCTGAAAAGATTGGCCCCATCTTTCTTATTGGTCACTTCAATTACTGGAAGGCTTCAGGAAGGTTTCCCTGGAGCCTTCTCTTCTCCAGGCTGAACAACCCCAACTCTCTCACCCTGTCCTCACAGCAGAGAGCTTCCAGCCCTCAGATCATTTTTGTGTCCTTCTCTGGACCTGCTCCCCCAGTGACATGTGTTTCTTGTGCTGTGTGTGCTGTATTACATCACTGCAAATAATTATTACTGTTGGTACAACCCTGGCCATCCATTTATTGCAGCAGGATGACCTGCAAAACCAACTCTAGAATTCAAAGCTAGAGGATGTTTCACTCCCAGTTTCCCATGCAATCCAAGCTATCAAGTGCCCTTGATCACATGGACCTCTGTGCATCCTCCTTCAAACCCTAAAACACCCTCAGCAAACCCCTGATTTTTCAGTCTGATGACTTTCTTCACTCTCTAGTTACTTATTTCTGAATCTCTTACAGCCTAGGGAGCCTTTTCCCAGTTCTTAGTGTAAAAGAAGAGTTGCTCCAAGGAATGGGTATGTTGCCCACCACTGCCATCACCTAAGTAGTCCTCACATGGCAAAATGCTGCTTCTATCCACATGGTTCCACTGATTCAAAGTGATTCTAAATACTGCCAAAGAGTTTCTTCTACCTAAAATGAACTCATGACCTTTCAAAACTCTGATGCTTCCAGAGGGGAAGTTTCAAACTGTTAGAAGAAAACATCTAATGGTCTTTTCTCTCCCAGTGATTCAGTAGAAACAGCTGGACAGGCACTGAAAGGGCAGTTTGTCATGTTCCTTGCTGCCCAGGGCATAAAAACTGGGCATCACTGATGGTTTTGTGCTTCTGAGAGCATCCTGAGTTGGGTAGTTTTAATCTTCTCCTTGCATCAGCATGTTCTGTCATTCTTACTTTCTCCAAGCACCACTACCTTAGTCCTTCAGCAGTTCCATTGAAGCCAGTGGCACTCTTAAGGGCTCAGAAGGTATTCAAAGAGAGAAGACAATATTTAAAGCAGGATATCAGCAAGTTTTATAAACATATCTTCAGTGTAACTTGATTTCACATCAATAACCTCTACTTTTAATGTCTTACTGTTAACACCACTTCAAACCAGGGAAGCTGAGTCACTGAACACTTGCCTAGCTTACCCAGCTATCAACCACCAGGTTAGCCTAGGCTCTGCCTGCTTCTCCAGGGAGATCCTCACACTATTATTGACTGTTATCACTTCCTAGATGTCTGTAGTACACCAACACCAATGGTGAAGCAAGAAGAAATCACAAGTTCTACAGCAAACACTTGGCAATCTTCTCAATGGAAAAGGTCTCCTGTCTGACCTTATTACACCTGAACTAGAACACTAGGATTTAGCAATCATCCAAAAAATATGCTTTAAAGTTATTCTAGCAAGAGCATTAATCCTTCTTGCCCTTTTAGGAACTGGGTCTTTATTTTCCCTGAGCAACCAAGCAATAAATAGAAATTGTGCAATTCTAAGCAATGGAAGGAAAATGTTCTTTTGGATTTAGGAGGATACAAGAGTTCCCAGAAAAGGAAATCACTAAGACAGACCAGTGCCTTATTCCACACATATGGAATGAGAGAGATGCATCTTGCAGGCTTGTTTGAACAATAAAAAGGGCAAAAAAACCCAAATAATAGAGAATAAAAATACATGGCCAAATTGCTCACAGATCTCTGGAGCAGAAAGAGAGGTTCCAGCTACAGTAGAATCCATGTACAAATAACATGTGCCCTGCACAGGCCAAATGTTTCCCTTCACATAAAGGGCAACAAGCAGCAAATGACTGAGGAACCTCTGAAATCAAAGAGTTCTTCTGCCTGTGTGAATCCTTCCAGGAACACAAGACAGTGTTCTTAAACACTAGAAGACAGCACTCAAATCTGGTGTCAGGGGTCAGCCTCTGAGGAGGAGGAATTCACTGCAGAAGATGGTGATGTCAGCTCCAAACACGAGGTGGAAAGGAGCCAGAGAAGTTGTTAGCTCTGCAAGCATTCAGGAACAAATATTTAACTTGGGAATTAGCAAGAACAGCTCAGAACTAGCAAGGGAGCTCTGAAGAGAAGTAAAGGAGGACTTAGAGAAGAAATGCAGGTCAGAGTCTGCAAGGAACAGGTCCTGTTCTGCTGGTTCCTCCAGCTGTTCCACCCAGCTCCAAGCATTTGCATCAGGCAGGCATCTGTAATTTGGATCAACTTGACCAGAGCTGGAAGCATCAGTGCTACCCTCACCTGGTGCCTGGGATGCCTTGAAAAGGGAGAACTCCTGCCTGGTGGGGAAAAACAAACAAACAGCAGTGGAATGACTGCTGGAAGTAAGAAGTAACCCTTTATTGAACCTACCATGGCCTGGTACTTGGTTGACATCAGAGGCTGGAAGAACTAGTTTCCTAGGCCCACTAATTTCCACCTTCTGCTCTTGGAACCTTTTCTGCCCACAGAAGCAAGGCTGAAGAGTCCTCTCCTGTGAGCAGGTAACAGCTGATACACAAGTTCACAAAGCCACAGCTCCAGCTGCTTCCAGGCAGCACTGACTTGAGCTCCCTGAGCCTCATCTCACATTTTCATAGCTCTCCTGGAATTTCTGCATCAAATAGTTTTTCTTCTTGAAATATCTAGGTATTTAAGAACTATTTCTCCCTTCTCTGCAGTTCAACATGAACTGTTCTCACCCCCAGCAGCAGGCAGAACAGTTCTAGGCTCTGACATCTGAGAGTCCCCAAGTCTGTGGGCATGGCTGGTCCAAGATGCAGAGCAGGAAAAACAGCCCAGGGGTTTTGGAGAGAAGGAGCTGAAGTTAATGCAGTGTCAAAGGTTGGAGAGAAAGGATGCAAACCAAGAACAGGAAGGAACCTCACTGGTGTGGGAAACTGAAGCACACAATTTGGGAAGTGCAGAACTACTGCTGCCACCACAGCCATCAAACCTAGGAACTCAGGACACACACCACTGATCCCCTGCCATTCCCTACAAATGCTCTCATCTGGAATTCACTACCAACCATTCACTTCCCCTTTCCTAGCCTTTATTCAGTGCATTTTTTGTTCTACTACCAAACAGTTCCAGATTTTTCTGAAGTGGGTTGCTTCTTGACCAAATTTTTTCCTGTCTGTGGAGCCACAAGGTTTTGCTATCCCAGATAAAACCTTCAGATAACCATTCCCAATACCAACACCAAGTTAACATTCCTAAATGCATTCTCTAGCTGGCTCCATCAGCATAATGTTGGGAAATTCTTCTTCTTGATGTGGTGTAGATGTGCAAGGACCAGTGCCTGTGTGCATAAACCAGAGATAAAGAGCTGCAGCCATGTCCCGTGTAGAGAAGAAAAGAGCAACCAGCTTGGGATCACCACCAAAGGATCCATAGGGATTGACTTTGTTTAGAGTGACAAAGAAGAATTCCTCTTGTCCCTCAGAATTTGATTAGTCTGTGTGGCAACACAAGCTCTGAGTTCAGAAAAAAACCCACATTTTTAGATTCAGTAATTCATTATCTACATCCAACTATTTCCTGCCCAGAAAAACCTCTTCAGAGTTCTAAAAACAACCATATTCAATGCAGGACTCAAAGAGGAGTGGCCCAGAATTCACTCAAGAGGGAACATCCAAACTTCAACTGGAGGAGATAAGAGGACCTGCTAACAAGTTCTATTATGCTCCAGAGAAAACTGAATATAAAACTCATGTCTCTGCAATTTAAGTGAAAGTGTTGCCCTTCTGCATGGCTGAAAGCTTCACACTGTGCTGAGAATAAACTTGCAGACAGCAATGACAGCTGTGGGAAGGATGCCACATATTAAAATGTTTCAACTTCCTTCACAGATGACAACAGGAATCATCACCCAGCAGAGCATCTTTCTGCTCAGGTACAGGGCAGCTGAGCCAAAGAGCAACACTCACTTGGAAAGAAAAATAAAGACAAAAAATCAGATGATAAAAGAGAAGCCTAAGGAAAAATGCTTGAAAACCTAGATTAAAACTCAGGAATTATTCCATTCCACTCCAAGCTAATTCATTTATCCACAAGCAGACAGGTATCTTGCCAGAGGAAAAAAGGAAAGCTAACTGATCTCTAGAAGTGATGAAAACATGCAAGAGGAGGTGAATCAGAGTATGGTAGGCATCTCCTGTCCCCATCATCATTAAAAAGCAAATATCTCCAGTGAACCATGGCCATTTCCACTAAACAAGTTGCCCTATAGCATCCACAACCTCTTCATTCACTGAATAATCCCATGGAAGCCACTGCACTGTGCCAGCCTCTGGGATTCCTCCTCAGCAGCACATCTGGCAATTAGTTGGGCTAAGTAAGATGAGAGAGAGAGACACAAAGGGAAGAAGCCATCCTTTGGAATCCCTGATTTACATGTCCCTACTTCTATTTATGTGTCAGGAGTCTCAATCAGGCAGGAAAAACATCAGAAGACACAGCTAGAACCCAGCAGAAAGCTGTTGGGGTAGAAAGTCCCTGGTTAAACACTTGTTAAAAGCTGAGTCTTTGCAGAATCACCAAAAAGGGGATGAAAAGCCAAGCTGCCATCCAGGAGAGCAGCAGTTCTCTGTGGCTGCAGGATGAAGCTTTCAACAGCCATTTCCACAGAATCATTAGGGTTGGAAGAGACCTCTAAAGATCATCAAGTCCAACCATCAACCCAGCACCACCATGCCACTAAACCATGATCCTAAGTATGGTTTTCTGTAGCCATGGAGCCCAGGAGTTGTATAAAGAGCATCAGGTTAAATGATGTGACTCCAGGAGCCTTCCCTGCTCCACAGGGTGTCCTTCTCCATCAAAAGCCACCTAGGGACAGAAGATGTTGCCTTATTCCAGACCCCCTCTGCCTAGACTGCCTTAGCCAAGAGGACAAAGATGTTTGCATATGAAACAAAGAATTCATTTCCTAGGCCTGGGCTGGAGCTAGCATCTGGAGCCCTTCTAGGCCCCCAGGGCTGCTCCAGAGACTGAGTTACTAAGTGAGGAGAAACGTTCCAGGCCCTGAAGAGCACCACAGTGTGTGGCTGCCCAGGCTGCCCTGTGCATTTGTTTCCTCTTTGCTGGAGAAGCTGCCATACTGTAAGCTTCCCTGGCACTTTCCCTTCCTGTGCCTCCCCTTAGGCTCTGGGCAGGAGAATGGTGGGTGAAGGAATGGCTGGAATGTGGTGGTTGTAGTACAGTTTGTTTGGTTTTTTTGCTCTGCAATCACTTGCTGCTTCCTGTCAGACTGCAAGGGGGGTGGAAAAACCCCAGGTTTAATATCTCCTGTTCACAGTGAAGCTACTGCTCCATCTTCCTGGGATAAAAGAATGTTTTATTAATGGGAATTATGTAAATAAGAAGATTAATTCATTCTTTTCCCATTCATTTGCTCTTTTTCATACCAGGACTCAAGCATGTAGGTCTCCATATCTTATCCATTATCTATTCTCATGTAGACAGTTGGCAGAACAAAGGCATTGGAATGGTGAATCCAGTTCTCCCATCTAGGCACTTCACACTGTCACAGCCACATGAAGAGGCACTGGAGCCAGCAAAGCCAGATCCACAAGGAATAACCTCAGGAGCAGGGAGTTTCCCAGCTGTCATAGAGCCAGGGCAGTAATTGGCCAAGTGTTTCTTCCTGAGTCCTTGGAAGCAGGGCAAAAAGTGCCCAGAGATTCCTTCAGCTGCAAGAATAAACCATCCTGGTCTTCAGAGCTCTAGCACCAAACCTCCCTGCATGAGAGGCAGCAGCTCATTTGCCTCCTCAGCCTTCCCTGCATGGCTGGCAACAAGCAGTTCTTTAGGTGCCACCAAAATCCTCCCATCACATGTGCATGTTCTCAAGTTGGGATTGCTGTTCCTCAGAAAAGGAGTCTATTAAGACAGACACCACACACACAAACCCTTCTAAGCCTGCCACAATTAATCCAAGCTTCTTCATAGCAGTAATACTTCAATCTTGAAGCCTGGTGATCTATTAGAGCAGCTGCCTTCAGCTGTTTAGCTTTAAAAACCAGTTTCTTATGGCAAGCTTTACAGTTGCTTCCTCTCCAGCATTTTCATCTGTTAGAAGCCATCTGAAATCTGTTCCTGGTTTACAAGACTCCAGGAGGAATTTTTAGATATATTCCTTAAATGTCATTTACAGAGGTTAGGGCCTTGGAGTATCTAAAAGCAACTGCAGCTGTATCTACCTAAAAAAAGCAAAGCAGTTCCATTTATACTGTATACATGATGCTAGAACCAAAAGCATCTATGGATTCCAAATTATTGAAGTGTGTATCTATTTCTGCTTCTCCACTATAATTGGGAGGAAAATAACCCCCAAAAAATAGTAACATCTTTCATAAAAGGCAGTGCAGATTGAAAACTCATCCTCTCTCCTGTTGCTATTTCATCTGGATTGCTCAAAACACCAAGACATCAATCTGGAGGGGTTCATTCTGCCTTCTTTAGGCCAGAAATGAAAAGGCAGAGGATTTACCAAAGCACTGAGCTCAAATATTCACACCTCTAATTGCCCTTGGCTGAGAAGTCCTCAAAGGGGAGAAGGGCTGAGGCTAAGCACACATCTATCCCTGCTGGAAACTTCCCATCCAGTGTTTTCTCTAGATCACTAGGAAAAAAAGGGGAGAGATTCACTCTTCCATCATCCTGGCTATTCTCATACTGGCTTTTGGCTACAGCAGAGTCCCCAGCTTTTGGTACTGAACCTTAAAACAATTGATTGTGACCAATTCTCAAACACCACCATCCCTTAGTGGTTTTACATATGTTCTCTGAGCAGCTCCATGCCATTACACAGAATCCCAGCCTGGCTGGGGTTGGAAGGGACCTCTGGGGATCATCCAGTCCAACCTCCCTGCTCCAGCAGGGGCACCCACAGCAGCTTGCCCAGCATCACCTCCAGCTGCCTTGGCAATCTCTCCACACAAGGAGACTCCACAGCCTCTCTAGGCAGCCTGGGCCAGGGCTCCAACACCCTCACACCAAACAAGCTTCTCCTCCTGCTCAGCTGGAACCTCCTGGCTTCCAGTTGGTGCCCAGTGCCCCTTGGGCTGTCCCTGGGCACCACTGAGCAGAGTCTGGCCCCAGCTTCTTGCCCCCAGCCTTCAACTCTTGCTCAGCATTGATCAGCTCCCCTCTGGGGCTGCTCTTCTCCAGGCTCAGCAGCCCCAGTGCTCTCAGCCTTTCCTCCTGGCACAGATGCTCCAGTGCCCTCAGCATCTTCCTAGCCTCTGCTGGACTCTCTCCAGGTACTTCCAGTTGTCTCTTGAACTGGGAAGCCCAGAACTGGCCCCAGGACTCTAGATGTGTTCTCCCTAGGGCAGTGTAGATGGGGAGGAGAACCTCCCTCAACCTGCTAGTCACACTCTTCTGCATGCACCCCACTCACCAAGATCCTCTCTGCAGTTTACAACCTCAAAACATTTGCAACAAGGCAAATTTGCACAAATTATAGAGAGAAAAAAATCAGCCAGAGAAGTGTGAAATAATGGCACTTTTCAGCTCCAACAGCAACACAAGACACTTTCACAAGTACATCTCTGAAAGCAATGATCTTGAGTGTTAGTTAAACAAAGATGTTGGCACCAAAGGGACTGCAAAATAATTCAGACTGAGTGCTCCTGAAGGCCAATGTATGGAGGGCACAGAGTAACTTTGGGGTTATTTAAAAGCTCCAAGTCAATAAGAAGCAGAGTTTGTGCAGTCACCAGTGCACTGCAGCCAAATGTCTACCAACCTCATGCCCCAAACTCCCACTGACTCCAGTGCCTTCCACATGGCATCAGGACTGGAACCACTGACATTAACCTTTTATGATGAAATTAAAGACTCCAACCCACATATCCCAACCACTGCCAACTGCATCAGGCATTGCTCAACTGACCAGAGATGTAATTCCTCCTTAGAGTGACTGAACCCAATAAATCACATCACCAGAGCAGTTATAACAAGCCTCAAACTTATCAAGGCAACTTTGCCAACTCTTCTATCCAAAAGAGAAGGAGTTTTAAACTGTTAACAACTAAATTTGTTATTTTGCAGAAGAAATTAGCTTTTCATAGGGAAACTTCTTTTAAGGGATAATTTTTAATGGCTGTACTTCAAATACTGTGTTCAGTTTTGGGCTCCTCACTCCCAGAAGGACATTGAGGTGCTGGAGTGTGGCCAGAGAAGGGCAACATATCTAGGGAAGACTCTGGAGCAGCTTGTGAGGAGCAGCTGAGGGAACTGGGGTTAGTTAGCCTGGAGAAGAGGAGGCTCAGGGGAGACTCACTCTCTGCAACTCCCTGAAAGGAGGCTGGAGCCAGGTGGGGCTTGGGCTCTTCTCCCAAGGAAGAAGGACAAGAGGAAATGGCCTCAAGCTGCACCAGGGGAGGTTCAGATTAGATACTGGGAAAAAATCTCTTCCCTACAAGGGTTGTCAAGGCCTGGCCCAGGCTGCCCAGGGCAGTGGTGGAGTCCCCATCCCTGGAAGTGTTCACAAAACATGTAGATGTGGCACTTAAGGACATGGTTCAGTGGTGACTTGGCAGTGTTAGGTTAGTAGTTGGACTCAAATGATCTTAGAGGTCTTTTCCACCCCAAATGATTACTACTACATGTCCAGTAAGGGTTGGCATTTCATTTTTAACAGAGTACAATACTCAACTCCCACACAGCCTTGATCTATAACAGCCAGTCTCCTGTTAGGCCTAGGAAAGAAGCACAAACAGGACTCTTGTAAACTCAGAGTTTAGATGCTGATGGAAAGTTCCTGGGAGAAGATGAAAACTCAGACATTGCTAAAGCAGAAATCTTCCAAAGGCTGTAAGCACCCAACCAAAGTACACAGGGGTAGGGAGAAAAGCAACCAGAACATTAACACCTTTGCTGTGATGAGGGTGAGGATTTCACTAGGTTTAGGACAGTCACAGCCTTCAAATCTACAAATACAGAACCTACCTAGCAACTTAGAATCCTAGAATTGTCAGAGTTGGAAGGGAATTTTAAAGATCTGCTAGCTCCAACCCCCCTGCCTGCCAGGGACACCTCCCACTAGATCAGCTTGCCCACAGCCCCATCCAGCCTGGCCTTAACCACTTCCAGGGATGGAGCTTCCACAGCCTCTCTGGGCAACCTGTTCCAGTGTCTAACCACCCTAACAGTGAAGAACTTCCTCCTAATATCCAATCTCAATCTCCCCTCCTCTAGTTTGCATCCATTCCCCCTAGTCCTATCACTACCTGACCTCCTCCAAAGTCCCTCCCCAGCTTTCCTCTTTGCCCTGACATTAGATGTGGCTCTGAGGAGGGGATGTATGCTTCATGTTTCTATAATACATGACTGAGGGAATCTGTGGGGTCCCTTGACCACACTCATTAGCTACTGGATGAAGAACAAGCTTTCTACTTGGAGGTTAATGCTGAGATGAGACAGAGGGTAGAGTCCTGTGTGCTTTGGGAATTTTACTGCAGATAGGGATAGGAAAGGAGGAAAAGAGTAAAGAAAGAAGAGAATAAGGAGTTGACAGACTACCAAATCTCTCTTCTGCCTTGTGTTTGAGTGCAAAGTCAGAGCTGCTCTGTCTTTGGGACACTGAGCAAAATACTCTGAGAAAGCCTAGCTCCGAGTGTGAGCTGGAGCACATCAGTGCTTTGGAAGCTCAGCCACTGGGCAATACTCCTACCACAACCCTCTCTAGAAGAAGTCCTCTAAGGTGGCAGTTCCTCATCTGGCTGCTCCATAGAGATCCAGCCCAAGCCTACTGTTTCTACAGAGCTCCAGGGGCAAAGAGATGCTGCCAGAGAGGATCCAAACACACAGAAGTGTTCTGTCAGCTGACAGCAGTAAAGCCAGGCAAGTACAACTGTACAGTTCTTGCTATCTCCTTACAGGATTCACTCTCCATGCCAGGATCCAAGGACAATCCAAGTCAGGAGGGCCTTGAGGAGTCTTCAAGTCCAACCCTCCTCTCCAGGCAGGGCCACACCAACTTCCTAAGCAAACTAGTCCCACCTTGATGTTCTGAGGCACTGCACAATATTTGTGGGCAGCCTCATCCCCAGCCTGACTATCTATAGTGAGGAAAAAGGATTATTTATTTCCTTTTTTTTTCAGCATTCATTACACCATTAGCCAGATTTGGCTTAGCTTTTGTAAATAAACAGAAGAACTAAATTGTTTGATGTTAAATCAGTTAATAGACAGATCTCTGCCTATACAGCAGAACACCACCTACAGATGCATGCAGCATATGGAACTTGCTGTGGAAAGGAGATGTATTTCCACCCTCCACAATAACAGAGGAGATCAGAACTATAAATACTTACACTTTTCTACCATGTTTGGGTTTTGCATCTTGTAATTCAGAAGGTGGTAGAATCTGAACCAGCATGGTACAGCTTGGGAAGCTGCTGCATCCAGAACAGGATGGAATTTGCCTGCAGAATGATGCAGACATGTTCCCACATCCCCACACTCACAAGCCTCCACACTTTCACCCTTCTACTGTCATCCATGACCCCAGAACTGATATACTACATGTTTTAATACTATAAACCAAACTGCAAAGCATTCTCTTGCTGACTCTGTGGAAAATCCAGCTTCCCTGCTGCTCACAAACACCTTTTAATTGATGTTAAGTCCACACTCAACTCCACACATTAATCTCTTCCAGAGAGATAACACAAAGTCAGTATTCTGTGAACAGCAAGAGACATGCCTGCTTTGACATTTAAATAGTCTACTAGTGATGTTAATAAGCTACCAGGAACTGTAAGCCAGGTAAATATAGAGGCTTTTATTTTTCCTCTTCTAACTTCAACTCCTAGCCAAAGCAGGTGGCAGCTTTTCCACCCTGCAGCTGATCAGCCCTAATTCAGAGCTAAGTGCACATGTAAGCAGTTACTCAGAGCTTCAGCTTTCCAGCTAATTCTCTTTCCACCATCCTCTAATGGTTCTTTATCTACCTGCACTTGCTGGCACTACACACCCCTTACAACCTTATTCCTAGATATTTGAATACAGTTTCTCCTATAGGCATAAGATAGAGCAGGCCCCAAATTCTGTGGAATAGAAGATGGGTTTCCAAAACATTCCTTTTGCTACACATTTAATCAACACCCAGGAAAAGGAGGAAAGCAGGCAGCTTGTAGCAGGGCTCTATCTAGTGAGGACATTCCACAAGGCATAGCTCTTAGAGCATCATTGCACCAACCTAGCACAGAAGTACTCCAGGGTATTTTCTTCCCTAAATCCAATTAGTATTAATTGGAGCTCCAGCCACATTTTGAAAGAGAAACACACACTAAGACCTGACTTATGACACTAGGATTACTCACCTATATCCACCAGCAAAACCTAAGAGTGGGGACAAAGAAAAGACAACCAGTTCCACACTGAGATGATTCTTCATGAGAATGAAGCCATGAGAAGTTGCTCTTGCCCTTGAAATCATCTCTCCCCATCCAAACCTTTCTCAGGGATCATCTGATTTCCTTATCACTTCTCTAATCAGCATATACTGCTGGAAGATTAATTTGGGGAAAGAGACACACACACACACATTGAAATACACCTGCTCACTATATATAGATATACTTCACATTTCCAAGTCAATGAGACAGCAACATACAATAATCTGGTTGTGTGTTTCATATCCTGCTTGCTAATAAATCACTTATTCAGAAAGTCTTCATGAAAAACCAAAGGGGAAACAAAATGCATCTGGTTTATTTTGGGAAATGGGAAGAAAAAGATATAAGAATGGCTCTGGAATGGCTTCCTGTATCTCAAGAAGGATGTATTGCAGTCTGTGCTCAAAAACATACCAGTACAGCTTGAAACAGTTGCTGGTAAAGCATCTTGTATGATCCAACCTTCATTTTTTATTTCATTAAGTTGATAGTTATTAGGAAGCTATTCACATGGCAGGGAAAGGTTCAACCAAGGGCCCAGAACACTGGCTGCTTTACTAATAAACACTGAAAGGCCAACACAGAATGAAAAGCACACCAAAAATACCTACCATCAATATTCCCTCTTAAAACTGAGATTCAGAAACTAGCCCACAGAGACTTTAAAATGAGGCTAAACAGTACAGGGAGGTCACAGCTGAGAATGCATCACAACAGCAGTTAATAGTGGTTGGCTGATTGAAGGGTGTTGCATACATCTGAGTCACAGAATGAAACAAGGTCATGATGGCATCACTGAAAATAAACCATTCTTCCTGAAAAAAACACATTTCTAGTCTGTGTATACAGAATGTACATACACAGGGCAGGGACTGGAGCATCTCTGGCAGGAGGAAAGGCTGAGAGCCCTGGGGCTGCTGAGCCTGCAGAAGAGCAGCCCCAGAGGGGAGCTGCTCAAGGCTCAGCAAGAGCTGAAGGCTGGGGGCAAGAGGCTGGGGCCAGACTCTGCTCATTGGTGCCCAGGGACAGCCTGAGGGGTACTGGGCACAAACTAGAAGCCAGGAGGTTCCAGCTGAGCAGGAGGAGAAGCTTGTTTGGTGTGAGGGTGTTGGAGCCCTGGCCCAGGCTGCCCAGAGAGGCTGTGGAGTCTCCTTGTGTGGAGAGATCCCCAAGGCAGCTGGAGGTGATCCTGGGCAAGCTGCTGTGGGTGACCCTGCTGGAGCAGGGGGGTTGGACTGGATGATCCCCAGAGGTCCCTTCCAACCCCAGCCATGCTGGGATTCTCTAAATATAATGCACATATTCATACCTAGATTTATAAGACAGACAAGGTAAAGACCTTAGAAAGATGGAGAGCAAGCTCTGTGATGCTGAATCTCTATCAGTTTCCCCTTCCTGCCTTGTGGTGCCACAAAGAGAAGAAATCCAGAGAAGATTCTTGAAAGCAAACCAACAGCACTTCTTTTTCCAGTGTAAGTAACAGCTAACCAACTGCTCAAACCTCAGACTTGTTCAGGGCACAGAACTCTTCCCAAAGCCATGTGTCCAGTCCTAGAATCACTAATCATTTCTAGCAAAGAAACAATTATTCAGCACAAGATTCTGTTTAAGGAGGAGCACAAAGAGAGAAAGATACATTTATTCTTTCAACTAAAAGATGATCCTAGGCACAGAGAATGATGACTATGATATAAAGCCAGAGCTCAAATCAAAATTCTCCAAGGTTTCCAATGCAAATGCTGACAGAGCCTAAATTACACACCACTAGTGGGTGGCACTCTAATAAAGTGGCATTTAAGATTTCTTTTGCTAGACTGATTCCAGCAAAGGTCACAAGACAATAAAACTATCAGTAAAACACATTAAAAGTATTAGATTTGCCAGAAATGGACTCTTTTTTTTTCCCCCTCACTTGCAAATTGTCTCCCTCCACTCTCCCCTGATGTATCTGTGTTGATAGAGGCAGTCTAGGAGGCAAAGGGAGAGGGAAGAACTTCACTGGAGCTGAATTCCCTGCTGGCAGAGCACTGGGGCTGTGACACAGCAGCAAGGGAAACACTTGGCTCTTTCCCAAGCTTCTTTTCTCTTTGATTATATCCCCATGGGGTCCTTAGGAAGCTTAAATGCTATACAGGATTTTAAAGCAAAAGAAGGGAGTGCAAGAGGTTGAACAACAAGAATTCCCAATTAGCTTTGCAGAAGAAGCAAGCAGACTCCAGGTCAAGCCTATCTTTCATTTTATTTTAACTTGTTAGCTCTGGCTGGAGGAGGCAAAGCTCAGCTGTGGCAACACCACAGAGAAACAGCTTTTACTCTTATTTATTGTTAGCTGAAACAGGGCCCAAGCACAATGTGGTAAATTTAGAACTATTCCCTGGTTAGAAGCTCATCCAAGGCTTAAAGGAGTTCTCTTTTAATTCACTTCCTTTCCACCAGTGTTTGTTCATGCAGAGCATCATGGAAGAGTTAACTGAAAGTTTGATTTAATCATACAAACAGCTGACAGTGCTGCCTACAGTGAGGTCAGATGAGCATCCTCAAGTGGAAAACTCAAGGAGATGCTGAAGGCACACAAGGACCCCAAGTTCCATTTCCTAAGAGGATCTGAACACTCAGCTGAACCACAAAGATGTGAGTGTGGTGAGAGGGGGCTGCTAAAATGAACATCTATTTTAGGACACCTCACTCCAGGGATGAAAGCCACCATCCTACAGTAGTCCTCAGCTCTCTCCCCAGCTCAAGGAGGGAAATGTCAGGGAAAGGGTGCCCAGGAGCTTGTGTGCTGAACAGGGAGACTCACAGGGATCATACAGGGCTTAAGAGAAGGTAAAACAATTCAAAACCAACAAAAAATCCCCCTAAAACTCCACCATGTGAAGCTACTACACAAGTTTTAGTTAGATTCTTTGGTACCCTCTTCTAAGGAATTTAATCTTAATACCAGAGCACTGACTGGCCAGTACTGCTGGGGAACTATAGAACACTAACAAACAAAAAGGGACAAAGAATAATAAATATTTGGAATTCTGGTCTCCTCTGCATGGAAAATGCACTCTGCCTTCCAAACATTGTGCTATTCATTTAGCCAGCCTATGGCATAGATACCCAACTGAGCAGCATAAGTTGCCACTGTATAAATTACCTGAATCTAAACCCTTATGTCTGTTCCTTAACTAGCTTATAACATTGCAGAGTTAGCCCAGGCAGAGCAGTGTGATAAAAAGATCATTTTAGGATTTATCTTGGCCATATGGAAGCTTTGTGGCCAGCAGGACTAGGGCAGGGATTGACCTCCTGGACTGGGCACTGGGGAAGCCACAGCTCCAATCCTGGGGTCAGGTTTGGGCTCCTCACTCCCAGAAGGACATTGAGGTGCTGGAGTGTGGCCAGAGAAGAGCAATAAGGATGAAGAAGAGTCTAGAGCACAAGTGTTGTGAGGAGCAGCTGAGGGAACTGGGGTTGGTTAGTCTGGAGAAGAGGAGGCTCAGGGGAGACCTCACTCTCTGCAACTCCCTGAGAGGAGGCTGGAGCCAGGTGGGGGTTGGTCTCTCCTCTCAAGGAAGAAGCAACAGGTTGAGAGGAAATGGCCTCAAGTTGTGTTAGGGGAGGTTTAGGCTGGACATCAAGACCAACTTCTTCTCCAAAAGGGTTGTCAAGCCCTGGCCCAGGCTGCCCAGGGCAGTGGTGGAGTCACCATCTCCAGAGGGGTTCAAAATGTGATCAAATCCAGATGTGGTGCTGAAGGCCATGGTTTAGGGGTGACCTGGCAGTGTTAGGTTAATGGTTGGACTCAATGATCCCAGAGGTCTTTTCCAACCTTAATGATTCTGATTCATCTGAGCCACAATGAGAAGCACAATACTTAGGTTTTTGAGGCATGATAAGCTTACAAAGAGAAATAAGGACTCCCAAGTCTCCAAGATAAGGCAGACCTCATGAGGTATCTGCTGAATAAAGGAAGATGGAGGCTACCTTCCTCCCACATGAGGAAATCCTGGTGCTTTTGCAGATTTTGCACAGTACTGATCCTTTTGCTGTCCTAAAGCAGTAATTACACTGCTCTATGCTCTGCTCCTGTCCTCACTGCAAACACCAACCCTTGGGTTTGAGCCACTTCTTTTCCAAAACCAAGCTGGTTTTTCTCCACATGCCTGAGGGGAATTCTGTTGACCATATCAAAGCTATTTCATTAATGGAAAGGTCTCAACTTCCTCATTACTCTCTCTCCTCTCCCATTTGCCCTCACCCACACACAGATCAAAGTTTGCAGCACTGGAAGCTCACTAAGGACTAAATGGTTCTTGATGGGGTCAAGAACAGTCCTAAATAGCTCAATGGCTTAAGTGTCACTAGGCTTGAGGGATAATTGAGAAAGCAGCAGCTCCCTGGATCACAGTCTGTCTTCTAAAAGTGACTATTAGAAATCAGAGTCTAGAAACACCAGAGAAAATTCTTCTCCACTATGGCTAGAGCTGCAAAAGGAGATGCTGTTATCCTTACCTCATCCCCTCCATTAGCAGGAGACCAAGACTGGCTGCATCCCATTTCTTCTCTTTCTTTAAGCACCCACATGTTTCATTTTGACACTATTTCCACATTTCATCTGCATGACATACCACTGCAAAACAAAAGCCATGTGAAGAGTGCTTCCAGAACACATATCCTTAGCTTCACACACAAAACCTTCTCTGCAGACTTTTTCCTTCAATATCTTTGCTTCAAAGGTTCTCTAGATTCCATCCATGTTAGCCTATTCTTCCCTCTTAATTGTTTTTTTTTGACTAATGAACATTCATCCCCAATGGCTGAGTGATTTCATCAACTTCTTTTCATTTGTACAATTTCCTCATTTATTTCTATTATCTTCTCCATGTTATTAGCTGGAGAGACTACCCCCTGAAAAGCACTTTCCAAGGATACTTACAGAAAGCCTGTTCTTGTCTCCTCTTTGCTCTGACTTCCACAGAGCTATCTACTTGTGCAAAAGCCACAAGAGACCAGAGATTCTCCTCTCCTTCCCACTCAAATCCTTTCTTGCCTAATAATATTGCATAGACCAGCAACTTCCTACCTCAGCTCTGAGATCACAGAAACCTCCTCATTTACTTAAACCAAGCTCTAAAAGAGGCAAATTAGCTCCAATGGAACAAGAACCAAATTAAAAGCAAACCCCCTGATTCTCAGAGTGATTTTGCCACATTGACCCAGGCCATTGGTGCAGCCTGAAGATGTCACTTAAAGCTCTGAGCACCCATGGAGCCATGCTCCACCCACTGCAGGCTGAGCAGCTTGCTGGAGGAAGCCCTGGAGCTCCTTCCACGTGGATGTTTCCAGCTGACAACACAGCTAAGGAAGACACAAACAGCTTAAAAAGTCCTTTAGGAAATTGCTTGCCTCTCCTGGGCTAATTACTGCCTTGAGAACAAGAGCTTGTAACCAACTTAATTGGTGCTAGTCAGGACAAAGTCAGACAAGTTTGCTGACAGCATTGCCAGGAATGGAGCCACTAATGACTACCTGAGAAGAGGCAGTTGATCCTGGCTCTCAGGAGGTGAAAAGATGATGTCCAATGTTGCCCTGGGACCACAAAGAGGTGGAGAAATCCCACAGTGAGGTGCCAGGCTTCTCTCATACATGGCAACCACAGTACAAGATGAAAGCCCAGCTGGTGAGGTGAGCTGCCAAGCTGTTGAGTGCAGAGATGTAGCTGCAGCTAACAGGATTGCTGGGAAGAGCTGCAGGAGCAAGACTTACAGAAGCAAAGGTGTTGGTAAGGAGACCACAGTGGAGTTACAGGACACACACATGCCATGTCAAGAGAGTGCTCCTCACAGGGACACACTTCCAACTAACCAACCCAAAAGCAGCACATCTGGACTATTTTCTATACCAAAAGACCAAATTTCAGCTGTGCCAATCTCTCTCCTCCTCCTCCCTCCAGATCTCTGCCACAGAGCACCCAGGGTCTGATATTTTCAATAGCACACATGCCTTGGATTTCCCTGCTCTGAAGAGCAATTGGAGATGATCAGTGCCATTCAACAGCCCCTACAGCTCTCCCCAAGTGAAATTCAACTATTCCATTAGAACTGCACATCCTTGGAAATGTTTCTAGGTTGCTGTTGCACTGGAGCTTTTAATAAATCAACTCCCAGTAGCTGGGAATGCTAATAGAAATCATTGATTCAGCACTTAACACTTCTATCAAAAGACATATTTTTAGCTTATTACTGATAGCCATGTTATAAAAACAGGAGTCTGTTGGATGCTTTCCTTGTGAAACTCAGGGAACTGTGCCAGAAACAAGCCAAGAGTTTAAACCTTTTCTACTTAAATACTACTTATATCTCAGACTGAACCAACAACACAATATCAGTTCATTTGGGCTCCACTATTATCTGGCTGACTATTCAGTACATCAGGCAGAGATCTATAGATTTGATAGTTATCTGGGTTATTCTGCAGCAGTGATGCCCTCTGTATTTAATTTTTGGTGGGATATTTGAATCTGTGTGCCTTCTATTCCAGCTGAAGGTTTATCCCATCTTGTCTCACTTTTCCACTTATCTTTCCTGACAAAAATTCAAACTGAGAGAAGAAAACCACAAGAGACCAGAGATGCTTTTGTTTTTCCTGAGGTTTAACTTTTACCACACAAGTATATACAGCAATCTCCCATTTTAATATGTCATTTTAATTAGGAGAGCTTAATATTCAGGAAAGCTAAATTGCTTTGTGCAAGGAAATGACTATTGCAGCAACCATTTGTACTCCCTCCAAGCCTCTGGTGTATCTCCACCTAGATACTAACCATCAGCTTCATCAGAAGCATGTGACTTGTTGCACTGAAGGCAGATCTGGACAATCCAGTGCCTAACTCAAGAGTTCAATGCAACACAGGCTGCTTAAGTTTCCCATGGAAGAGTCTGAACCATTCTGCTGTACCAGCAGTGCCTACAATCAATTCTCACTGATTTGAGATTCCTTTAGGCCTCTGTACACCCAAAATGGTCTGAGCAGCTCCATGCACAGGTCCTGCTGATCCACAAGGCATACTCAAAGGCCACAAAGGGAGCAAGCAGTCTCCTTCTCTCATGAAAACCCACTGAAGGAAGAACATTTCCTCCAGAAGATGCAAGTGCTCCAGGCAGAACAAGTCCAGTTGGCCTTGCAAAGAGCCTGGTGAAGAAAGGCAACTTCCAGCTTCATGCTTTTGGGTTGAAGTTTCTCAGGAGACAAAACATGAAACAATCACATTGGATTCAAATTGCAGAGAAGCTTCAAGGCACTACCCTTCTGTCACTGACTTATGTTCACATCAAGAACCTGAAGCCACACTGAAGAGCTAGCCTAAGGAGCAGAAGTATTACAGCAATTGAATTGCAAAGACACACATCTGACTCCTGAAGAAGCCTCTCAAAGCTAGGTGTTAGGACCTAGTCCAAATCTTGTGAGGAGCAGAAGAGCCTCAGCTCTCTCTCTGTGCCTCAGGAGCACCATGGGCTCTGTGGCTCTGAGGAATTCACCACTGCCCAGGGAAGTGAAAAGGTAGTGGGGGGTCTGGAGACTGTCTTATGAGGAATGGCTGGTTTGTTCAGCCTCAGGAAGAGGAGGCTCAGGGGAGACCTTATGTCTCTCTACAGCAACCTGAGGAGAGGTTGGAGTGAGCTGGGGGTCAATCTGTCTGATTCTGTGTGGTCACTTCTGGCTACCTGTGAGAGGACAAGGGGAAATGGCCTCAGGCTGCCCCAGGGAAGGTTTAGACTAGATAGCAGGAGGAATTTCTTCCCTGAAGGAGTTGTTAGCTATTGGCCCAGGCTGCCCAGGGAGCTGGTGGAGTCACAGGCCCTGGAGGGGTTTCAAAAGCCTCTAGATGTAGCACTTAGGGACTTGGTTCAGTCTTAGGGGCATGGGTTTAGATGACAGTGCTAGGTTGATGGTTGGACTTGGTGACCTGGGAGGTCTCTTCCAACCTGAACAGTTCTGGGATGTCTTGCTAATTCTGAGTGCCAGAGAAACAGAGATATGGCTCCACATCTGCCAGGATCAAGGACAAAACCCAGAGAGACTCTTTGGAGGAAGAAGAGAGATTCATTGTTACAATGATACTGATTTCCTCATCTGATCTGTTTTTACTGATCACTGTAAGTGAACAGCTAAATCCAACTGATCCTGATACTTCAGCCACTGACTCAAACTGCAAGGAAAATAAATTCAGATAACCTTAAACTAGAAAAGACCTATCCTTTCTGATCTTGTCTGGTGTTGAATGTGCTGAAGCCAGGCACCAGAAGGCCCCTCAGCAGTGCAAACCTTCCCAGACTGCACACACACATTCCCAGCTCACTGGTGTCTTGAGCTGCTATCCCAGACATTTATATGTCCCTATTCAATTTCCATTACAAATAGAGCTAACAAAACAGCAGTTAAAGCATCCTGGTTCCATAACTCCTAGCCAAAATGTAAAAGACAAAGAAAACACACAAAAAAATGCCTTTGCTTGTTTTCTAAGTGTTATCTGAAGTGAGGGAACAAGCAAACAGACCAGGACAACTTCAGACCTTGTTCTCTACCACCCCCTGAAAGGAGCTTGGAGTGAGGCAGAGATTGGGCTCTTCTCTCAGGTAAACTAGCAATAGGACAAGAGGAAATGGCCTCAGGTTGTGCCAAGGGAGGTGTAGTTTGGATGTTAGGAATAATTTCAGTTGTTAGGCATTGACCCAGGCTGCCCAGGGCAGTGGTGGAATCACCATCCCTGGAGGAGGGTTGAGAAAACAAGTAGACATGGCACTTTGCAACATTAAGCAGCACTGGGTTGTTGAGGCAACAGTTGGTCTTCATGATCTTAGGTCTTTTCCAACCTTAATGATCCTATGAGAAACTCCAGGTTACCTGGTGCAAGGGTCTGAGGCACAAGCCTGAAGGTAGAAAACACAACACCCCCCAGGAGAGCATGCCATGGGCTGAAGGGGCACTAACAGTTCCACCTTCCAACAGCTTTATTTGGAACCAAATTCTGATCCCCTGTTAGCAGTGAGAACAACTTCTCATAGCCAGTCAAGTGTCTGCATCAGCTGGAACATGTTGTATTCTACAGCACTGCTTTTTCCAACTAATCCTGCAAAAAACCCTGTTCTGGACAAGGAATGGCACTAAGGGGACTGGCATTGACACATCTCACAGGGGATTCCTGAATACTCCAGAGCTCCCAGCCCTTTAGGAGGGCAGGAACTCAGGATTCCCTCTGCAGCTCAGTATTTGCTCTATCTTAGACATAGCAAATGTCATATTAGGTAGCAGAACATCAGATAATATCATTTGTTTTGATTGCAGTTGATTACACTTGATTGTCACAATAAACTCCCCAAGCAAATGTTCATTCCACTAGGATCAAATCAGGGTGTGAGGGACATGTTCTCTGTGTTTAGCTCCTGTAAAAGTCTCACTGGCCTCCAGTTTATCTAATCTTTGCTGCCTGTTGACTCTGGCAAAGATGGGCTGCTCTACAGCAGGGTGCTTTGCACCAGCCTGTTATTGATCAGCAGAAATGGTCTGTGCAGTTTATCTCTTGCTGATTTGATTTTTACTGTTCCCCATTCTAGCATAATGAAGACCTCCAGGCTAACTCTGGTAGATTTCTAGCCACTGAAGTCATCACCATGTCCTAATTCCCAATCCCTCTTCTGTTGGTGGTTGGAGTTGAAAGGCACAGCCCAGCTCACTGGTGCTGTCCCCACCACCCCTCCCCTCCAGCTGAATGGCTGAGGCAGGCAAGAGGGTTCTGCTCCCATCTCTCCTCTGGCTGAACCTCCTTTTACCTGCATGCAGAAAACCTGTCCCAGAAGGTGAGAAAGCAGGAGAAGGTTTGCTGCACTTTGCCATTTACCTTGCCTTGGGCTGGCTGCAATTTCCTCCTCAGCTGAAACAATGGCAGTGAAGGAGGACAAAGAAGGAGCTCAGCTAATGATGGGAGGAAACTTTACTTGACAGGAAAGTCTAGGGATGTATTTCTCCTCCTCTTCATTTTTGCTTTGTGCAAGTATCACCTTTTGCAATTGCCAGGCTGCTTACAAGAGTTTGGACCTGAAAGCTGTTTAGCAAAAGGCACTAGGATTATACCAAATTTCTCCTGTCCAATTATTAGGGTTATCCTTTGGGCATGAAATTAACTCTAAAAAAACCCCATCAAAACAAAACAATCTTTACTCTGCTCCTCAGACTTTTCTTTCCAGAAGAGTATATGTGAAGGAAAACAAGAGGTCAGGTTAAGGAACAGAAGACAAAAGTTTGTTATGGGCAATATTCTGTCTATAAACTTGCATATAGACCTTGAAATGTTGCCCTTTTGAAGAGAACAGGCAGTATAATAGCTGTAACAGCTGGAATTATTCATTTATGTACAATAGCTTTTCCTGTTGCTATTTGGAGACTCTCTCTAACTTGAGGAAATGGCATACATAGGCACAGATCCCCTACAAACATTTCTGGGAACCTCTGCTGCTTATTTTCCAACCCCAGAGCTAAGCTAGATTTCTGCTTCACCCAATTCCTTTACCAACAGTCAATATTCCATTTTTCTGCCCAGTAATTCCAGTGTGGTTTCAGAACTGGTTACCAAACCAATCCAGACACTGCAAGGAAGACTTGGCTTTTACTTGCAATTATCACATGAGCAAGGATGAACAAACACCCCAACATTTTCTCTTTTAATGGGGAGAATTTACTTCCAAGATTTAAGCAGGAAAAGAAATCTTTGAAAGAAACTTTATGGCTCATTCAAATGCATGTGCCAGCTGGCTAAACACTCAGAGTAAAAGAAAGACTACAAAAATTCCACCCCATGACAAAAACTTGACTGAAACACAATGGGTTTAATCAAAAGAGGTCCCAACCCAGCCTTGTTTCTCCAAGTCACATCTCTAAGCAAGGCTGCAGCCTCAAGGAGCTTCAAGTCTCCAANGAAGTATGGCAAAGATTAAAGGACCATCCAAATCTCAAGTGCTTCCTCAAGCTTTCAAAGCAGAACAAAAGCTGCAAGGGACATTTCTTAATCCTCCTAAGGTCAAACAACTACTCCCTCTCATACACTGAATTTAAGCATGATTTTAAAGTAATATATGGAGGATCTGAAGCTGCAAGGGTTTAGGTCCCCCCCCCCC
>VWZX01001038.1:123914-189170 GCA_013399015.1 Galbula dea | reverse complement strand
CCCCCCCTTTAAAGTCATTAGGAAAACCCATTGTAATCTAACAGACAATACAGTTTTTGTTCCACTTCATGATCAGCAGCATCATTCTGTGCAACAGCAAACCATTCCTGACCTTCAGAGAGAGGCAGTAAAAGTAGAAACAATAAAAGAAACTGTAACCACCCTGCTTTCCTCACACAGGCTGACACTTGTCCTAAGAACCCTACAAAGTCTGGGATTCAGCAGGTCCTTCCCTTTCAAACAGATACCTCAGGACTTCCACAAAGAGAAAGGGTCAAGGTCATTTGGTCAGGGCTGGGCTGGCCACCAGATGAGTGCCAGAGGCTCCCTCTGAGCCCCTCTGCATCCCAAAGGGAAGAGAAAGGGAAGGAGGGAGAGAGACTGCTGGGGTGGGAAAGAAACTGAACCAGCTTGAGTGGGAATAATAACAGTAACATGAACTAGATACAAATAGATACAAAGCAACAGTGAAGCCAACCCCTGATGGTAATGGCATCACTGTCACCACTGATGCTGGGGCAGCACTGGGGAAGTCCCAGGCTGGACTCAGAGCAGATGGGAACCAGATTCAGCAGCTGGATTCTGGGACTGGATTCTGGAACACATGGATCAGCATCAACGGCAGAACAGGCAGAGTCCTCCTTGGATGCTGAAGAAGAGGCTTGACCCTGGTGATCCCTCAGCTTTACCCTGACTATGGTGTCCCTGGGCTGGAATCCCTTGCTGGCCAGTCCAGGGTCACCTCTCCTGTCCCCTCCTCCCTACAGGTGTCACCTCTGACTTGCTACAGCCCAAGGTGGGACACAAGCTGCAGCAGTGCCCTTGCTGTGCAGAGGAGCAAGGCTAAGGCAGAGGCTTTCTTCAGCCCAAGGCTTGGCAGGAGCTCTCCCCATGGAGTGTTGTCAGTGCTAGCAGCAGAGCCTGGCTGGGAGAACATGCTGGGAGCTGCAGCAAGTGCAGCCCTGAGAAGGGACTGAGCTGAGAAGGGAAATCCCTGAGCAGAATCAGTTCTGTTCTAGCTCAGACCAGGAAAATAAAACACCCAGAGCAAGTCAGTCAATGGCTCTGTGGACACTTGAGCTCCTCTCACTGCCCCAGGATGTGCTGGCAGAGACATGCTACTGGATCCTGCAGACTGCTGCTCCAGATGATGCCCAGCTGGGCACCAAAACCCTCAGTTGAGGGGTTACTTTAAAACTAACCCTACATCTGATATCACCATAAACCTGAACCAAAAGTGCAGATGACAAAAAAACACACCTTTTTTCCCCCTAATTTAACCAGTGAATCAGAAACAGTCAGACTCAGCACTCTAATTTCCTCATTTCCTATAATTAACTAAGCTTTCAACACCTCTTCTAATTTACTGATGATTATCTTTATTCACCAATCTAGATTAGAACATAACTGACATTCTTTGCTACCCACTGGTTCAGATGTTCTCATCTTTCTGCCTCTGAAGATAAGTACTTGCTCTCTGGTGGATTTCTTTTCTTTCCTTTCCTCCACTGCAGACTGCCACAGAAATCCTCTGAACCCATCCAGTGTTGCCTTCCTCTGAGCACTGAGGACTCTCTTCAGGAATCCTTCTTTGGATTTAACTTAAATTAAGCTCCTTCTTTGTTTTAACTTAAATTATATTCATTCAGGTTTATCAAACTCTCTCCTGCACAGTACACAAAGAAAGTTTTGATGCTTTCATACTGGCACATACACATCCTTAAAAACTAAACAAATGTGGTACCAGAAAGAGGAATTGTCCAGGTAATTTCTACAGCTCTTGCTGCTGAGAATGCATCTTCAGAATGCAAGAAGGAATAAGAACTTCAGAAACAGAAAACAAAACACTGAACAGACTTACTTGGAGGTTTTGTCTCTCAACTGTAAGAGATACCTGCTTTCAAAGAATGCACAAAACCTTCTTTATCCCACTATTTTTAAGTAAGAGTGTCTGGGTGCCTATGCCCTCAACCTCTGAGAGGTGTTCTGTAAGTGCCTAGTCAGGCTTTCTGCAGGCAGGAGCCAACATGCACATATCAACTCTGAGTTGTTTGTAATCTAACAGCATAATCAACTGTAAACCAAGACAATCTTGTCTCACAAGATCCTGTCCCAGCCTACTCCAAAGCTGATCATTCCCACCCCTGCCTTTCCAGCTTCCCCTCTGTTATTTTTACACTGC
The DNA here is from genome assembly GCA_013399015.1 of Galbula dea. Lineage (NCBI taxonomy): Eukaryota > Metazoa > Chordata > Aves > Piciformes > Galbulidae > Galbula > Galbula dea. The sequence goes on along the minus strand of VWZX01001038.1, from coordinate 186,988 downwards.
TGTTCTCTCTCTCTCCCTCAAGACAACAACAGCAACCACCTAAGAATACTGGAAGATAGCCACAGTCTTCTGTAACACAGGGGGATTTTCATCAAGTCAGTTCTGAAGTGCAAACTGCTTTAATAGGACACTACTGAGAAAGAATAAAGAGGTAATAATCCAAGCCTCTGAAATCATCTTCCAAGCAACCACAATCCACTTCATCCCAAAGGAAGGATGAAAAAAAAGAAGCACCTGTGACATTTCCAAGGAACAAATATTCTCTGAGCTTGACAAGCATCAGATTTATCCTGTGCATCCCCAGAGCAAGAGCCACAGGGACACTTGCAGCATGAACCTCCCCAGATGGGATCAGACTTCTATCTCCAACCCAATCTCCATGCACTTGCCTGACTTCTCATGAGTCACATCTCTGCCTGTTATTTCTCACCTAATTTAACCTCCCTCTCTTCTACAGTCCATATTACTGTGGTAGAGTAAGACATTCCCTAACCAATTTCAGATGCTGTGTGGAAGCACTGACAGTCTAGGTAAGGGGATCCATGGACCCCTTCTCTCTTCTACTGCATTTGCTCTATCCATTAATGACCATTAATGTTTATTAATGACTCCTAGAACTATGTACTTCATGGCTCACTGACCTCAGAATTCAGCCCAACCTCCCTCTCTCCTCCAGCTCCCTGTCAATGGCAAGGAATCAAACTTCAGATGCTTTACACAACCTATTTGCACTCCTCACTGCTCTGCCCTCTTCTTCAGCACCTCAACAATATCAACATGTTTAAAGGATACTGCCATTAACAGCCATGTGTTTTGAAAGCCTTCCCAACCCAAGCACTAAATGAGTAGCTGATTTCTGCCTGAAACCTCTGAAGTTGTCCTTACCTGGGGCTTTGTTCACCAACTGTCCCCCAGGTCATCCTCAGCCTGACTCTGATGTCCTGCCCACACAGTTCCTCTTAAGTGCCTTTCTCAGTTACTCAGCCTCACACTCTCCCCAAATCTACCTCTTGTTCACTATTTAACAGCCTGTCTTCCAGCTCAGAGTAGCCTATCAGCCACAATTTCTCTGCCTTTCACTTCTTACAGATCTGCATCTTCCTCATGTGTGGAAACTTCTGCCCACATGCAAAAGTTACCCAGGTGCCCTCTTCCAAACCCCAGCTGAAGACTCTCCTTTGGATCTTACCTATAAAATATGATGTTTTGCTTACCACACTGTCTGCCAAAGAGATCCATTTCATCTCAGTGCTGCCAGGGGCTTCTCTGTTTTACTGACTTTACATATTAGATTGTTTCTTAAAACTGAATTGCCATATCAAGGGGACACTTCTAACCTCAAATCTGAACAAAATCTTGCAGAGCAGACCATGTTCCAGTACTTCATTCCCTAGGCACTAGTCATACAAACACTAGTGAACAATGAAGTGTGTTTAAGGAGGGGTTTAAAATCAGTTTTATAATCAGAAATACAAATAATATATATGAGTATATGAATTTATATATCTATATTAATATATCTGTGCTTTCCACAGAATGCCAGCATGGTGGGGATTGGAAAGGACCTCTGGGGATNCAGGCTCAGCAGCCCCAGGGCTCTCAGCCTTTCCTCCTGGCACAGATGCTCCAGTGCCCTCAGCATCTTCCTAACCTCTGCTGGACTCTCTCCAGGTACTTCCAGTTGTCTCTTGAACTGGGGAGCCCAGAACTGGCCCCAATACTCCAGATTGTCCTCTCTAGGGCAAAGCAGTGCTATATTAATAGATTTATTCCTAGGACAGATACAGCATCCCCTTTTAGGGACCTAACTCAAGGGTCTACAACAGGAGTGGGTTGGGTCATACTTCTCTACTAGTCCAGTGGAGAGCCCTGGCTACTCACTTAGGTATGTAAACTAAAGACATCAATTAGATCTTGTGAAAACCCAATCTTCCATGGTTCATTAGTGCAGATGCAGAAATGAATACTGCTCTGTGGAAACCAGAAACTCACTCCATTGATATGTTTACCAATCCTTTCACTGAGAATACCTTTCAGACCTTGGGGAGTGTGTGTGTGTGTGATATTTTACAGTTCCAGTTGTGAACTGCAGAGTTTTTTTCCCCCCTGCTTTAGGCAGTGAGCACCCCAGGTCCCTCCATTCTGTGCAAACTGCAGGAACAATCACAAAACAATGCTTTTCAGTTTCTGACTGAAGGAAATTCTTGGCACTGAGAGCAGGCTGCTGTATTTACTGATTTGACAGTGTAAACACATATGTTGCAAGACAGATGGACCTTTCCCCCCCAGCTTGCAGCAATGGGTGTCTCATCAGGGAAGGGATTAAGGAGATCTTCAAATCTTTAAACAAGGTTTCACAGCCCTTGGTCATGGACAGCCAGCTACAAAGGACAGGATTAGTGGACACAAAGGGGTGTGCTTTTGGGGAGCAGCCAGGCCACACTAAACAGATAATTCAGCAGTGTTTTAATTATATTACAGAAAAGGGGGTTAACAACAGATTTTACTATCAACTGCAGCCAGGTGGCTTTGCAAGACAAAATTTGGGGGTTTCAGTCCATGGAATGATCCATACTCTCAGCAGTGGAGGCTGATTTAAACATCTGAAACTACTTTTACCAAGCAGCCACAATATCACATCAGTTTTGACAATGGTGTGGGGGCAAAATAAACTTCACACCAAGGCACTCAGATTTGCCAGAGCATAAACTTTCTACCCTTAGCCTTTGTTTGCTCAAAGGGCAATTATAGTATTTGTAGATTGAAAGTCCATGTACTGAGAATCTTGAAGTGAGGAAAACTCAGGGGGTGCAGAACAGCCTCAGCCTACAACCAAGACCCAGGGCCACCCCTGCAACCCTGCCTGTGTTAGTCAGATCTACCTCTGCCCTCTCCATTACTCTTTGCAGCACAAGCTTTTCTTTTCAAGAGTAACAGAAGCCATCCCAGTTCTTATTTCTCCTCAGAACTCTTCAGCCAGCAAGAGGATATTTGCCCAGGTTTAGAGAAGAAAGGTTTGACCCAGACCTCACTCTGCTCCCAGGAGCAGCACCACAAGACCTGCTCTTATCCCTGGCTCCAGAACTCCACAGAGTTTTTATTTCTGCTCTTTTGTTTGGTTTTAAGGTGTCATTTTGCTGCTAGCAAACTATAGAGCTTGTTTCAGAGGTAAGCTTTAAAACTACATGTGGTAGAACCAAAAAGCCTCTGTCTTTTCATTTAGTGATGAAATTTGCCTCAAGTAGACTACAAGCTTTCCAAGGCAAAAAAGACCCCCCACACAAAGAGCAAAGTAAAGCTCTGCTATGGCTGGAAAGATGATGGGCATAAGAATTCTGTCTCCTCTTTTTCTAAGTTATTTCCTTCTGCAAGACTAAGGGAAAGGAGCAAGAATGGATGTGTAACTAGTTGGAGAGCAAAGGAAACAAGGAGGAATAGATAAGCATGAAGGGCAAGACAAGAAATCTTTAAGACCTAGTCAAAACTGACAGGAGTAAGAAATTAGTTATTTCCTGAAGGAAAACAAGCTGCTCTATTCAATTTAGGTTATGGGTTCAGATGAAAGCTCTTTAAACAAGATGCTGTACAAGCAATTCCTTGCAGCTTTCTCTTGTACAGCCTCCATCCTCTGACCTTGCACATAACAGAGGCACACAGTGATCACTAGGTGTATCATGATGATCTTGCAGACAAGACTTGAAACCTGTTTGGAAGTGCTCTGTATAAAGGTTAGTAAGCTAACAGTGTGAGCTGGCTTCTCCCCCCTGTACCTCTTGTCTTCCTCTCTCATTTCTATGGTCAGTCTGATTTTGAATACTCATTTTATTTGGGTTTTTTTTTTTCCCCCAAGTCACAAGCACCCTTGCCAGCAAAGCCTTCCTGGAATCAAATCTCATTGTTCAGCACAGTAATGTGCAAAACAGCAACCATTTAGTGGAAGGCAGGTGATAAGAACTGGCTGCTGTTCTCAGATGTTATGGATGAACACACCCTAATGCTACTTAAAAGATTTAAAGTCTGATATTCTCCTAATGAGATTAAGGAGACAAAGAATTGAAAACAAGGGATGTTTACAATTACTGGCACCTGAAGAGCACTGATGTCACATGGAAAAAATAAACTTTCCACCCCAGATGAATTTCCTTGGCAATGTAAACATCATCAGCTCTGCTTTGAGTCCTTGTGCCCAAGCCCACTCTGACTCCAACCAAGAACAGAATGCAAGGGACTGACACTGGTCAGTCATCAGGAAGTAAAAGATGAGCACATTTAAGTGGTGGTAAAAATCCAGGTGTAACAGTGTTGACAGAGTGAAACTGTCATCAGAAACATCTGATCCACACAGTTATATTGTAGAATTATGTGAAGGAAGGGCATCAAGGGGATGGAGCCTGGCTCTGCTGCTCAGTGGTGCCCAGGGCCAGGCCAAGGGGCACTGGGTACAAACTGGAAGCCAGAAGGTTCCAGCTGAGCAGGAGGAGAAAGTTGTTTGGTGTGAGGGTGTGGGAACCCTGGCCCAGGCTGCCCAGAGAGGTTGTGGAGTCTCCTTCCCTGAGTCCCATGCTCCAGGGGACCCTGCACTGCATGACCTCTGCTGGTCCCTTCCAACCTTAGCCATCCTGTCAATGTATGCTGGGACAACTTTTGGATCATCTCCTTTCTGAAAGGCTGGTCTTAAAGTCAGACTTGCCCTCCCATCTTCCTTCAGGAAAGCAATATTTCACTCCTCCTCTTCACTCCTCCAACACCACAGAACTCTCCCTGTTCTGACATCTCTTATCTGTTTGCTTTCCCTATCATGCACCGAGTCTGCTGATTCTTTTTGACCTCTTATTTTAAGGTCTGATCCTGATCCCAAGGCCTCTGAAATATGAAATGAAAATCCTGTTTGTCTCTGTGCTATTACTTTCTTTTACTCCCATACTGAAGTCTCTTGCCCCCACTGCAGCCAATAAATTTAGTGTCTGCATCTCTAACTTTCCTCCTCCAAATCTCTTCCTCTATTATTTCCAAAAGGCAAATTTTGAAACAGGATGAAATTTCAAATTCCCTAAGTGACAAGAAAATGGGTAATAAAGTTAAACAAATAGCCACTTGCCTGAATAAACATTACAAAACTCAGCTGAAGAGCTGGATGAAATTGGTTCACTTATTTCTATTCACTCAGTTGTGTTCTAGAAACATGTGTCTGGAGTTTAACTCCATAGTACAGTCTCCCTAGCTTTGAGAGCATGACAAGTTCTTTTAGTTTTACATTTTAAGAGCTGGTTATGCATAAATCTTTTGAGCTTAGATCCCCAACCTGTCCCTGGTGAGCACCCCCAGCTCCAAGGTCACCAACTACAATTCCTTCTTGAACCCCCTGCTTTGGGATCACAGCTTACTGCAGCACATTCAGCCCTCACAGCCCTTCTCAGACATTTGTATTTGAGATCTTTAATTCTATCAAGTGTTCATCTTTCCTTAAACAATTGCTTCTATTGGAAGAGACCTTTAAGTCTAACCCTTAACCCAGCACTACTGAGCCACCACTAAACCATGTCCCTCAGCACCACAGGCCACATCTCTTCAGTCCCTCCAGAGATGGTGACTCCAGCACTGTCCTGGACTGGCTGTTCCTGACAACCCTTTTTGGGAAGAAATTATTCCTCATGCCCAAGCTAAACCTCCCCTGGCACAACTTGAGGCTGTTTCCTCTTGTCCTATCATTTGTTACCTGGGAGAGGAGACCAACCCCCACCTGGCTCCAGCCTCCTTTCAGGTAGATCTAGAGAGCAAGGAGGTCTCCCCTGAGACAACTCCCTTTCCTAAGCACATCCCCTTCTTTACCCCAGTTCAGCATGTCTCCTTCACAGGTGACTGCTCTGGTAGGCTCTCACAACACAAAAATAAGCCCTTCCACTCTTAAAAAGAACTTCCACAGCCTGAGGTTCTGAGTCTCTAAATGATCCCAAGTTAATGGAGCCTGAGATACACCAAGTTCCAGAGGAGGGGTTTTTCTCTTGCCTATCTCTAGAAATTTCTCTACACCTTCTAGGTGACTTCTGACAACACTTAATTCTCCACAGAAACTGCACTTGAAGCCAAAGCACCCAAGTAAGACACATAAAGTACCCTTCCCAAAGCCCTACCTCTATACTTCAGACCCTGCCATGCCTAGGTAAGTAGGTGTTTAAGCCAAAACTCTGAACATCCCAAATATCTGAGACACCTGCAACAGTTCAGCAGAGAATTTTGTTTCTGTTCTGGCCACTGAAAGCTCAGACCTCACACCATTTAGTTTATAAGAAAAAAAGCCAACCCCTTGATTTATGTCTGGAGCCTTGATTCATACAGTACTGACTCTGGAAAACCTCTTATCAGCTTCTAGAAGGTAAAATACTATGATAAGATACAGAGATCTAATTAAGCTCATTTTTATCTCATGCTATCTGTGCCTTTAAAACAGAATCTAGTAAAAATACTGAAAGCAAGGAACCTCCCTTACTATCTGCTTGATAGGTTTTTTTAAGCTGAGGAGTTCTGAGGTTGTATCTGGAGGCTTCTCCAGGGTCCTGTTTGCACAGCAAAGGCCAGGGGGGTTTATTCTGCAGAGGTACTTTAGAGTGCCAGAGTAAAACTCACTCTTGAACCTAGTTTTTAATAAAAATATTGAGCTAGAGTTTGGCAACAATGAAAACCAAAACCAAGCACACAAAAAGAAAATGAAACCTTTTCCAAAGGGACAAGCCACAAGCTAACCTCCTTAACATACAAGAGCTGCTTTCTAAAGTGCTTTTCAGACTGCTTCCAGCTTTAATACACATTTGAGCTGCTGTGATGAAATAACTGCTTCCCTGATTATATGCAAATGAAGCAGCTCAAACCTTTAGTCATCCACAGCTTTCACCATTCATGAGGCATCAACTGCACTGATCTGTGCCACCTTTGCATCAAATAATGATCTTTCTAAAGGCTGAAAGTTCTCAAATGCAAATATAAAATGGAAGAGGGGTTGGAAAAACAAAATAATCTAACATGTCTTGGATATCATGAACTGTTTATTTTCTGCTCCAGCTAAGGGAGGCTGAAAAAGTTCAGGAGTTGTTGTTCTGCCATTCTGCCATCTCCCTTCCCCAGTCCCTGAGCCAGTGCATTCAGGGCCTCTTACTGTGTTGGTGTTTTCCTTCCATGACCATGCTAATGAAGAACTTATAAATAATACATCATCTTTGTTGCCTTTTGTTCTGTTGAGACAATTCAGGCTCATAAACTACCAAGTAGGACAGAAAAGAATCATCATTTGGAAAAAATACTTCAGAATCAGATCCATCTTTCCTGTGGAATAATGTAATTGTTACTTAAACACTCATTATAATGCAATTTGGGTATAAAACACACTGCACATTTAAATACTGATCTCAAACTCTTCTTTATGTGCTTTCTGTCAACACCTAGACAGATCTCACCTTTTTTTTCCACAGGCATTTCAAGGAATGTCATTGTTCACTAGTCAGAACCCTTAGCTTCATTACAGTTGTCTCTCTGCTTCCTGAATATTCATCTCCAGGATATTCTTTCACTTCAGCAGCACAAAAGGGACTTATAGGGATGAAAGTGAAATACAGATTATTTTTTCCCCCCCACCTTGTGTTTTATGTTGTGAAGGCTGCATTCAGGATTATATGCCCACTTTAAACATTATGCTTTATTCTAAATCCACAAGTAGTCCTACTGACTTGAAAGATGCTTACAACTATTTAAGTTGATGAATAATTATTTCTGCCCCAGTTACTTGAAGAGGTATTCATAGAAATGCCAAGATTGCAAAAGACCTCTAGGATCATCAGATTCAACCATTAACCCAACACTGCAAGGTCACCACTAAACCATGGCCCTTGGGACCACAGTTCTGTCTCTTCAATCCCTCCAGGGATGGTGACTCCACCACTGCCCTGGGCAGCCTGGGACAGGGCCTGACAACCCTTCAGAGTAAGAAATTGTTCCTAATGTCCAACCTAAACCACAACTTGATGCCATTTCCTCTTGTCCTATCATGTGTTCCTTTGGAGACAAGAGCAACCTCCATCTAGCTCCAGCCTCCTTGCAGGGAGTTGCAGAGAGTGAGAAGGTCTCCCCTGAGCCTCCTCTTCTCCAGGCTAACCAAGCCCAGTTCCCTCAGCTGCTCCTCACAACACTTGTGCTCTAGACCCTTTCCCACCTTCCTTGCCCTTCTCTGGACACACTCCAGCACCTCAGTGCCCTTCTTGGAGCAAGGGGCTCAAAACTGACCCCAGAATTGGAGGTGTGGCCTCCTCAGTGTCCAGTACAGAGGGACAGTCATGCACATTGTGCATGGTCACATCTAGTTTGAAACATACTGATCTATAGCCAAAAATTCTTCTCAAACCAAAAAAAACCTAAGACTGCCTATGAATTACAGCAGTGTGGACCTCCAGAGCTAGAGATTAAATGTGCAGACACATGGGGTTATTGTCACTGCAAGGAGAATTAGACATCATCTGTCAGCATCACAAACAAGGGTTGTAGGTAGAAACAGAGACAAGAAGCATTTACAGAAGCTAACACCAGTGGGCAAAGACAAAAAAGTCTGCAAGGTTTCTAGCCAGAAGTGTGATCTGTTAGAAAACACTGGGGAACATCTAAGGTACACACAACTCCAAATTTCACTTTCAGCTGGCCAGTGGTCTTGTCTGATACATCCCAAACCTTCCTCTATTCCCACTCAGATTTGAGCAGAATTAAAGATAAAAAGAGATCTGAAAGAATTCCAGATGAAACTGTAATAAGTGTAGATGTTCTCATGCTGGTTTCACTCTGCCAGGTTAACAACTGCAAACCTGGCTTCCAAGTGACTTAATCATCTGTTTAGTGGTTGGTAACAAAAGTTGTGGGTACATTTCTAGAGCCACCTGCTGTATATAAAGAGCTGGCTATCAGAAGTGTTTTCCCAGACCAATCTCACCTGTCTTGTTGCCTGTGGAGTTGAAGAGTTTGATGACTGAAATTAAAACCAGTAAAGATTTAGGATAGTTTGTCTTGAGCCTTTCATGTAATAGAGCTTTTCTGTAGCTTTCTATATTCTGCTTTCCTACTCCCTATGGATTCTTTATTGCTATAGTGCTGCTCTAGATCAGGAGCCTTTTGGTCTGAATCCCCTCCAGACAGAAATTAGAAGAGGCAAAAGCAACTCTACACAGACATTTGTTACCAATCCTCTTCTCTGCCTTCCTAAGGATGCATCAGGAAAATGATCTCCCACATCCTCATGTGTGAACTCCAAAGTGGAGTGACTCCACATCCCTAAACAGCTGCTAAGCACACCCAAGCCCCAGTGGTTTTCATTTTCTGGCCAAGGCACTGTGTCATCATTCTGCTTGGGTCCCCCTGCAGCTGCTGGATAACGAGTCCTTGATCTTAGGTCTCTTCCAACCTTAAAGTCCAACCATCAACCTATCTTCAACCATGCCACTAAACCATGTCCCTCAGCACCACATCTACAAGCTTTTGGAACATCTTCAGGGACAGCAACTCCACCACTGCCCTGGGCAGCTTGGGCCAATGCCAATACAGTGGGTTTGGAGAGAAGATTGATTTAGTATAAAGCTTCAGATGCTGAGAGATGAGAGGAGCACCCACCTCTCCTCATGACTAGAACAAACTCTACCAGCAAGTGCTTGCACCAACAAGCCTCCCCAGGAGATAAGGAGCTGGATCCTCTACCACAAACAAGCTTGTGTTGATCCAAAGCAGCTGATAAGCTAGTGCACAGAGTACCTTGAGTGAAAATGAAGTCAACTATATGGAAAATGTTTGTTTTCAAAGGCAGAAGTGTGATCCCACCTGAAACAGAGTATTGCACCTTCTGAGAGGATATCTCAGCAAGCTCTAAAGAAGGTGGGGTTTTGGTGCTCGTGCAGAGTGACATAAGTGTGGCTGGCAGAGCAAAAAAACCCTGGAAACTCTGGAGTGCTCTACTTTTCCTGCCTAAACAGATGAGCAATCCTGCACTCCTCAGCCAGCACCAGCCCAATGGCATCTATTGGTGATGAGAGCCCAGCCCTGCTCATAGAATCATCAAGATTGTCTAAGACCTCCAAGGTCATCAAATCCAACCACTGACCCATGCTGTCAACAGCTTTGTCCTGCTCTCCTTGACTTCCCCAGAAGCAAGAGCCCATGCTGCTTTAACTGCACTCCAAGGGTGGAGATCCTGCCAGAAAGTCCTCTGGAATTCCTGAAGAGCACAGAAATGACTGCTTCTGCAAACATCCAGAGGGAACATAACCTCAGACAAAGCAGAACATCTCCCAAGGACCAGGAGCAATAGGAGTCCACTCTCCCAGGTGCAGCTCTTCAACAACACAGCTCCCTAACTGCCACTGAGTAATAAGCCACAGGCAGGCAAAGACCCTCCTTGCCCCCTTTGCTGGATGGATACAGTTCCACAGCAAATATCATTAACCATCAGAGAGTTTCTCTGCTCAGGTCCTTTCCCAGGTTGATCACCGTGCCAAGGTGTCTGGGGCTGCAGTTCTCCTCCTCCACTAACCCTCTGCTCTAACTAGCAGTACCTGATGAACTCCTTTGCTCACACAGTTCTAATTAGCCTTGCCTAGACTATTTAACAGTGGCTGTGTTTTAATCTACCTAATATATATAATTAGGAGTTGTTCTGAACAAGAGTTAGAGGCAAGGGCCACAAATCAACTAGTAATCAAATACTGGCATTAGAGCTGATCTCAGAAAAGCTAATCAAAGTTAGTAATCAATAGTATATTGATACCATTCATCATAGACAATTGATTGGATAGAATCAATGTACAGGAATGTGCTGACAGAAAGACAGAATCATTAAGGTTGGAAGAAACATTTGAGATCATGGAGTTCAACCATAAACCTAACACTGCCAGGTCAACACTAACCCATGGCCCCTAAATGCCACATCTCCATGTTGTCTGAACCCCTCCAGGGATGGTGACTCCATCTCTGCCCTGGGCAACCTGGGCCAGGCCTTGACAACCCTTTTGGGGAAGAAATTGTTCCTGATGTCCAACCTAAACCTCCCCTGGTGCAACTTCAGGACATTTCTTGTTCTCTCACTTGTTCCTTGGGAGAAGAGACCAACCCCCACCTGGCTCCAAGCTCCTTTCAGGGAGCTGGAGAGAGTGAGAAGGTCTCCCCTGAGCCTCCTCAACACATGCACTTGTATCATCCTCAACAGAAGTGCCTTGGTTACATCTGAAGGCTTCTGGTTTCACCACACTCCAGGTGAGAGCACACAGGAACAACCATTTCAACAGGTACCAAGGAAGCAGCAGGACAACTCCTGGTGTAGGATGTTGCATTGCTCTTTGGAATGAAACTGGAATGACACAGAGTGCCCCCAGATGGTCTTCACTTTTACTTTTCAATCATCTTATTTTCATAGAATTATAGAATAAAGTCCCTTCCAAACCAGACTATTAAAGATCATCTAGTTCCAACCTCTCTGCCATAGGAAGAGACACATTCCAGTAGAGCAGGCTGCTCAAAGCCCCATCCAACCTGGCCTTGAACACTGCCAGGAAGGAGACATCCACATATGCATCTTTTTAATTGGTTCTTTTTATATATCCATTATAAATCAGACTGCTGTACCAGTAACTTTAAAGGTATTCTCTCTCAATACAAGAACTTTGCAGTCAGGTCATGAGTAGCTGCTTCCATGATATGATCCAAGTAAGGGGCAGTGGGAATTTTACCTCTCTATTCTTTGAAAGTCATATTTTGGCAACACCTCTAGAGTTAACATACTATGTTACAGAATAAAGGAGTTTTTCCTCTCAGATTTACCACAGATTCAACCTACTTCCATAATACCTGTAAGAGCTTTTCTACTGACTTCACATGAGATCAAAGCATAAAGACAAGATTCAAACACAAGGGCTGTGTTCTTTTTTTCCCAGAGCTCTATGGAAATTGCCAGAAAGAAATGATGATTTGGATCACAACACCTTAAAGACAAAGGTGTCAGAATAAATGCACAGTACTTTTCTTTTTCCTTAGAAAACTGCTTCCATTCTGTACCTTGAGCTTCCATGGCAGCAGAAGCCACATCTAGAGGCCTCTTTTTTTTTAAAGGGTGTGCAAACTTCATTCCCATTTCCATAAACTGNTCAGTTTGTGCCCAGTACCCCTTGGGCTGTTCCTGGGCACCAGTGAGCAGAGTCTGGCCCTAGAGTAACAGAAAAGCAACAACTAAGCTTTTAGCATAAGCATTCTAAGGGGTAACTATAAGAGTGAATTTTTTTCAACACAAAGAAAATTTAAGTTTAAGTTCATAACTCATAGAAACATAAAAAATTATCATCATTTACTCCAATTAAAAAAACTTCCTGTGTTTTGAACACTCCCCTGGATTATAATCTGAAATGATGTCCTTCTCCTAGNCAAACAAGCTTCTCCTCCTGCTCAGCTGGAACCTTCTGGGTTCCAGTTGGTGCCCAGTGCCCCTTGGGCTGTTCCTGGGCACCACTGAGCAGAGTCTGGCCCTAGAGTAACAGAACAGCAACAACTAAGCTTTTAGCATAAGCATTCTAAGGGGTAACTGTAAGAATGAATTTTTTTTCAACACAAAGAAAATTTAAGTTTATAAAGTTCATAACTCATAGAAACAAATTATCATCATTTACTCCAATTAAAAATAATTCATATGTTTTGAACACTCCCATGGATTATAATCTGAAATGATGTCCTTCTCCTAGCAGTGAAACTCTGCTATAGACTGAGGTCTCCCCTGAGTCTCCTCTTCTCCAGGCTAACCAACCCCAGTTCCCTCAGCTGCTCCTCACAACACTTGTGCTCCAGACCCTTCCCCACCTTCCTTGCCCTTCTCTGGCCACACTCCAGCACCTCAATGTCCTTATGGCAGTGAGGAGCCCAAAACTGACCCCAGAATTGGAGGTGTGGCCTTCCCAGTGCCCAGCACAGGAGGCCAATCCCTGCCACCACACTAGTGCTGCTCCAAGCCAGGATGCTGTTGGCCTTCTTGGCCACCTGGGTACTCTGCTGCCTCAGCTTCAGCTGCAGTTGGATCAGCACTCCCTGGCACTTCTCTACCAGCCACCTTTCCAGCCATTCTTCCTAAATTTTCTACATTTCCTTGAAGAAAAAACAACTAAAATCCTCATCTGGGCTAGCTGTCCATTAAAAACCAATGTTCTATGTGTGATGGGGTACTTGTGAGCAGCATTTCCCAAGAGCAGCTGTTAATGACCATTTCATGTTTGGTTTGTGCTTGACTATTACTGTGTGTATTGCCTGTGCCAATTTGATGAGTTCTCATCAATGCATTGGTTGTATTCAAAGCCATCAGAAAGCCCTTGCAGCAAAACCCTTCCTATGTTCAACTCCAGTTGCTCAATAAATCATTTCCAGCACAATTGATGATCTGCTTGGGCTCTGAGCAACCCTGAGTTTTTTGTTTCTAAAATACACTGATTACTCAACTATGATTAATAGGTGGAGAAGAAAGCCACATGAATGTCCTGAAACCCACTCTGATATTTTTAACTTTAGCTATAAAATGAATATAGAGTTTTAGGGCATGATTCTCATTAACAGAATATATAGTGAACTCTGAAATGTCACCAAGAGCTTGTGTTGTTTTTATTTTGGCTCCCCAGGGAATTCACCAGGCTGAAATAATAATAATAATAATAAATAAACATTCAAGCCTACCAAGCTAACCTAAAATATCCCTGTAAGCAAGAGAAATAAATACATGTTCAATGAGATACACAGGTTAGGTTTTCCATTTGGTTCACTGACACAGGAAAAAAAAAAACCCCTATTTGTAAAACCAAAATCATTGTGTTCAGTAATTCAATGCCCTCTTAAAAATCAGAATCAATGGGTTCAGTAATTCAGTGCTCTTTTAGCTCTCTCCATTTTGCTTCTCATACAGAGTGAGAGATGCTGCATCTAGGGTAGCTCACCAAATACCAAGTCAATATCTGACACTGCCACAGGAACCCAGATCAAGATCACAAAGGCTGAAGGTTTGGAATCACATAGGGACTTTGTTTTTCAGGCTGTGTCCATGGAGTATCCATGAACTGCAGAACAACAACTGAATAAGCACATTACAAGAAGACACACAACCTGTGAGCTGATTTTAGAGTGAAGCAATAAGAGAAGTCCAAAGACCTGACAAAAGGAAGGTGGAAAACCAAGGGAGATTTTCACACAACATTCATATCCCACAACACAGTCAATTCACAGCTCTCAAATCTAATCAAACTGCTACCAAATGCAATTAAAACATACCTAAAGTTCACAACAAAAGTGGTGTTTATTCAGTAAAGACCATTCAGGCAGGCAGATCTCATTTTTGGGCTGCCAATAAAGATGAGACTTGGCTAATAATAATAATAGTGAGTGAAAATAATCACTTCTAAAGTCTGAACTAACAGAACATCAGCAAGGATTCTTTCTTCCTTAGCTCATTAGCTGACAAGGCATTTATGATTAGCTATGGCCATCAGTGTGCAAGTTCCCAGTTCAGAGGAAGCAAGTGAAGAACATACTTCTCCAGCTGCAGAGCAAACCTCTGCCAAATCTGAATCAGGGGAAAAGGGCCTCAGTGAGATGAGGGTTCTAACAGTTTGCTCAAAAATCAGGAGCCAGGATGAGCAACTAAAGATGTTCAAGTCTCCACCCATACTGAGAAGCAACAATCTGAACACATCAGGCAGCCAACTAGCACACAGATGTTACAGAGACATGAAACCAAGAGAAGGAACTTGGCCACCTTACCCAAAGAGAAAGGAACCCAGATAACTAAGGAGAAAGACACAGGAAACAAGTTTCATCCAGTTCACTACATAACTAACTTGCTTTGGAGACAGAAACAACAGAAAACTGTTCATTTTGAAATCAAACCCAGAAACTATGAACTCCTGGTGGATGTTGGATGTTTTTAAGTGTTTTCATCACCCAATCTGGGGAACAACTCTCACTCTGATTTCACAAACCAAGTTCCAAACAGTTTAATAAACAAATTCTTGTTGACATTTCAATACTCATGCATGTTTGTATCTTTTTAATGAGTTGATAGGATTTTACAGTCTTTGAGCCTGCTCCTGCTTAGGTCAGTGTAGAAGTTGGGCTGAGTTCAGTGAAAGCAAATCAATCCACTGGCAAGGAAAACACACATTTTCTTCTAAGGAGTTCTTTTTGCAGGCTACTGAAAGGAAAAAGAAACAAGACTAAGTAAAGTTGCTCCCCTCAGACACTCACTTGGTGCTTCAGATCCAGCTATTCACAAATACTTTGCAACTGCCATTTTTCTTCATATATTGGACACTTGATCCCATTTTGATGGCTGCTCCAAGTACTAGATCCCAATTAAAACCACAGGCATCCCAATGGAAAGCTGTGTTTGGAGTTTAATCACAGTTATACCTGCTTTAGGCTAAAACCCTTGGTAAAACTGTTCTGTCCAATTTACAGTCCAGACAAACTGTTTGAATGGGACCTAAGAGGATTCTGTTTTAATACTCAGAAGGAATAAGGCTCTTTAATGCAGAAAAAGCCTCCTAATGGAGTCTGCATGTAAATCTTCACCACTACACAAACATGACAGAGGTATCTTTGCCACCAGCACTCCTAACCTGCAGATGCTAACAGCTGTCACAGTTAAATGCTGAAGTTAAACACTAATATTTCCCCCCCCCCTCAGTGAATCATTTTCTCACCACATCAAGTGCTAGCCAGCAGCAGTAAAATTGCAACTGCTCCTTCCCAACTTCCCAGTCTCTACAATAAATGTTGTCTCAAAGTTTGTGGTCCCAGGGAAAGGTTCAAAGACCTAGTGTTTGAGCACACAAAGGAGCCTTCTGTACAGCAAGTTCCCCAAATCATCTATTTTATTTAATGCCTATTTGGTAATTGCTCATATTCAGTCTCACACCAGCTTGAATGATTTTAGCTTTCACCATGCCTCCTCTCACTCTGAGGCACATCCATCCACAGGGAGATCCCAGCACCTTGCAAGACTAATGCTTGTCATATACTTTAATCTCCTCTAAAAGGTCTTGTTCCTTGTGTGCTTACATCTCTTAATAGCTTTTTCTTCTCCTCCTCAGGTTTTTTACTTTTGTGGCAACCCATTCTAGTTAGGAGGAAGTTTGTTTCATTTTCATTTTAAGGAAGTGCAGGAGCAAGAATCTAAAAGCCTGAATTATTCCTGTATTAATAGAACGGGAAAATTGCTTTCCCTCAAAAATGACTTCTTTCCCCAAGCATGAAACTCTCAGAAATGTACCCACACTAACAAAATCAACTTCTCAGATTGTAAGAAGACACTTGATCATGTATGAGATATGCACAATTGGCTATCACACCTAAATCTAACATTCTTGTACAGCACCAAGTCTAGGAGTGATTGACACTGTTCTGCTAAACACTTCTTACAATAAGGAGATGATTCTTTTATTCCAGACTCATTTTTATTCCTGTCTATTTAACTAGAAACACTACTTCTGTTTGATCTCCTTGCTCACATTCCAGCTCTGGATACTCTGCTAATTTCTCTCCTACAGCAGCTCCTGGTAGGGACTGATTTCCCAGCTGAAGGGAGGTTGGATGCTCACTGGAGGTGGATGCTGCAGCACTGCAAGGTCTCCTTTGTCACAGAGGTTCTGCACAAGGTGCTGTGCAGCACACATTGCTCCCAGCATCCAGCAGTTCACTTCTATGTCATGTCAGCTCTGAGTTTAGACTGCTGCAAGAGTGAGTCACAAGCTCACCTCATGCCAGCCTCCTTTGACAACTTCTCCTTACAAATCCAGCTAGAACACAACTGATTTCTGTCATTTTCCTTTCAATAGTCAAACAAAGCTAATGAAAACCAATTGCTTAACTGAGCAAACATGTACTAAGGTTACAGGACTTGGAAAGTGATTCTTCCTCTGTACTGGGCACTGGGGAGGCCACACCTCCAATCCTGGGGTCAGTTTTGAGCCCCTTGCTTCAAGAAGGGCACTGAGGTGCTGCAGTATGCCCAAAGAAGGGCAAGGAAGGTGGGGAAGGGTCTAGAGCACAAGTGTTGTAAGGAGCAGCTGAGGGAACTGGGCTTAGTTAGCCTGGAGAAGAGGAGGCTCAGGGGAGACCTTCTCACTCTCTGCAGCTCCCTGAAAGGAGGTTGGAGCCAGGTCAGGGTTGGTCTCTACTCCCAGGAAACAAGCAATAAGACAAGAGGAAACAGCCTCAAATTGGACCAGGGGAGTTTTAGGTTGGACACAAGGAACAACTTCTTCCCCTACAAGGGTTGTCAGGCCCTGGCCCAGGCTGCCCAGGGCAGTGGTGGAGTCACCATCCCTGGAGGGATTGAAGAGACAGAGCTGTGGTCCCAAGGGCCATGGGTTAGTGGGGACTCAGCAGTGCTGGGTTCACAGTTGGACATGATGGTCTTAGAGGGCTTCCCCTATTTAAATGATTCTCTTTCCCAAAGCCCTTTGGGGAACAGCCACACCTCAGGAGAGCATTTTAGGACTGAAAAATTAAAACCATCTGGACAACAGCAGCAGTTCTTAAAATTATGCTTCTCTGACAAGCTGCTGCTGTCACACTTCAAATCCTTTTCTCATTGCTTATTCCAAACCTCATGAAGACACCATATGAAATTACCTAGTCTTGTTACTCAATCCAGCTTCAGATTCAATCTTGATTCAGCCCTTCAGCTATTTCCAGTATATATATCTAAATGCTGTGCTAGGCAGCAAGATCTGATCTATGGTAAAAAAAACCAACAAACACAAAAGCTTCAAAAAAATCTCTCTCCTCTGGGGAAACAGAAGCATAGAATCACCAGAGCTGGAAGGGACCTTAAAGATCATCTAGTTGCAACCCTCCTGCCTGGCAGGGACATGCTAAATGTTAAAGCATCTTCAGTGTCTGAAGCTTTTCCCCTCTCTTATCCACTATGCTTAAGAATAACTGTCCTTAGTCTTCAAGCCAGCTAGATTTGTCTTGACTTGTAAACAAATGATGCTTGATGAAGTGCTCTTCCATGGCACTTCCAATTCCAACAGTGTTTTAGCAGTGATAGTACCAAGGATGGGGCAGGGGTAAAATATTTTCTTGTTTTAGTCTGTCAGAGTACTCACTGAAACTAACACATCTGATACATTCAAATATTTCTGTGGAATCTGTCTGTTCAGCTCTCAGGCACAGAACTGATAAGTACAGTCAGACTCTTGCTGGATGTCAATCAAGTCAGGCATGAATGAACCATTCAATTAAAGAGCAGTGAGACAGCAGCAGGCCTGCATTTACACCTTGCTAGCCACTAAATACTGCCTGGCTTTGGTTCTCTCTGCAGGACAACCCTGTCCTTAAGCTCCTCCACAGTTCTTCATGTTCTCTTTCAAAGCTAAGAAGCAGAGGACATGAAAATCAATACCTGAGCTGTTTATGAAGTGTTGCTTGGCTAGTCTAGGAATCTGGCTCTCTTCAAAGATGAGACTTCATCTCTGTTAAACTCTTTACCCAAAAAATGGGTCACCTGCAAGGTGTTGCTACAGTTCAAATCTTATTCCCATCTTGCTACAAACTCCAAGAAGTCTTACAACTGGGACAGTGGTTTGGTTGCCCTCTCTGTATGACCTCTATAATTAAGGGAGAGATCAAAGTGCAGGTCATTAGCCAGCTTAATGACTAGGGTGAGTTCAGGTAGCACCTGAACTTCCACATTCTTCTTCCAAACTTAAAGATATAAAGCTCTGGAGCAAAAAAAGTTCTTCTTTCAACACTTCTACTTCATAGGAGAGATATTCAGCATTTTCTGAATGCATGTTCCCTACACCCTAATATGCCTAGTGCCTCTCTTCTCCTCCCTCTCACTGTTCAAAGAGCTAACAGGAGCAGGGGCAATTCCAGGACCTTCTGAAGTGACTGTCAATGTCTACCCCACTGGCAGAGGATGAAACACACTGCTTATTCTCTGCTGTATCTGCAAGATTTCAGCAGAGGTGTCATGGAGCAACTCACTGGGGACCAAATCAGTGTCGAGTGTGACACTTGGCAGGGCTGCCTGCCAGGATTTGAACCTGTGGTTCCAGAGAGTCTAGATGTTAGTCTAGGAAATCCAACCTGCTGCTGCTTAGAGGATGAAACCATCCCCAATTTAAAACTTGCAGCCTTATTCCTCTGGAATGTCCCCTCAGATGAATGGAATAGCCAAGCATGCTGGCTAAGCACATTAACTGCATGCTTTTACTAAAATGATCAGAAGTAAAATAACTCTGCTGACATTTCAATCACCCTAATCAGGCTGCAAAGCTAACACTGTTGAGAGGAACAGGACCATTTCTTGCTTTGGTTTGTCTTCATCTGCAGTATAAATGCCCCAAATCCAGAGGTTACCTTTGCAGTCAGAGGGCAGTTAGGAAGCTGGAGGAGATGCCTGTTGCCTGTGGAGCAATAACCATAGTTCAGCATTGATTTCTGTGAGGACCATTGAAGATTGCAACAATGAATTAGCCACAAGAAGATCTCACTCATTCTTACTGCATACTAACTGCCTATCTTGAAGTGAGTGGAGCTTCAACAGCTGCAGTAACTGTAATTGGGTCACTCCAACTTTAATCTCCATTTTCACACTTGCCTCATGAGTCTAAACAGCTGAAAAGAGCCAGAAATGAAGCAGCAAAACACACCTTAAATTCCTGAAGCAGTAGCACTATTCTAACACTCCAGAGGTAATTATTATCCTTCAGAACAGCAGATATGATTGAGGCTTTTAACAAAAGGAATGCTGCCTTGGAACCCTCTGCTGCTACTCAGAAGTTGACTGCTGTGAAATATTGTCAGCTGAGGAATAAATGTGCATTATTAATGACAAGAACACAATGGGATGTGCAAACCCTCTGCCCAGAAAGGCTTGGGAAAGGTTAAATTCTTCTACAGTTAGAAGGAGAAAGTTGCACAACATGCCTTAGCCAAGGCTAAAAGGCCTGATATCCAAAACATGCTAACCATGGTATCAAAACCAGGTTGGAATAAAAGGGTTTAGGCCAAGATGCATTTTTTTAGTGGGAATGGATTTCCTTAACATTGAACACCATTGTTTCTAAACAGTCACTGCTTTAATAAGGGTTCTTGACAGTTAGAGTGTTCTAGGGCACTACAATCACTGCTCCAAATATTTCTTCATGGAAAGGTGTTACTGAAATTGGTCAAATCAGGGACAATTTCTCAGGTAAGATAGTCACAGCTCTCATACAGGATCAACAAACATCTTCTGCTGAGTAACTCAGGAAACTGTGCATATTTATTTCAGCACTGTGTGAAGAGGACTGCTGCTGTTTGGTTTGCAGAAGAAATCAGGGATGCTAATACAGGCTCTGAGTAACAGAGCAGAGCTCTTCATGAGCTTTTCCCAAAGGATTTTGCAAAACCTAGAACCATACTGGTCTGTTTTTAAGATATCCCAAACCAAAATCACATACTGCTTCCTGAACTGTACCCTGTAGCTCTGATTCAAAGCAGTCTTTCAGCAATTGCTCCAAATGATGGCTCCTACAGAGAGCAGCTCATGCCAGCACAGCACATCTGCAAGGAGGTGATTAATCAAGTGACATCTCTCTCAACAGTGGCAACACTGACAGTCAGGGAACAGGCTCAAAAACACACCTGATCCTCAAACATGTTCTGCAGATGACTTGATATTTTCAGCTTCTAATGCAAAGGCCATAACAGTGATTATTATTCTGATATTGACTTCACCATGTATTATCCCAGTTTGAAGAGTGACCAGGAACTACTGGAGAGAGTCCAGCAGAGCCCAGGAAGATGCTGAGGGCACTGGAGCATCTCTGGCAGGAGGAAAGGCTGAGAGCCCTGGGGATGCTGAGCCTGGAGAAGAGCAGCCCCAGAGGGCAGCTGCTCAATGCCCAGCAAGAGCTGAAGGCTGGGGGCAAGAGGCTGGGGCCAGACTCTGCTCAGTGGTGGCCAGGGACAGGCCAAGGGGCACTGGGCACCAACTGGAGCCTAGGAGGTTGCAGCTGAGCAGGAGGAGAAGCTTGTTTGGTGTGAGGGTGTTGGAGCTCTGGCCCAGGCTTCCCAGAGAGGCTGTGGAGTCTCCTTGTGTGGAGAGATTGCCAAGGCAGCTGGAGGTGAGCCTGGGCAAGCTGCTGTGGGTGACCCTGCTTGAGCAGGGGGGTTGGACTGGATGATCCCTAGAAGTCCCTTCCAACTCCTACCATCCTGTGATGTGTTCTTTTCAACTCTAGGGCAGAGCTAAAACTGGAGAAGCATCAGTTTGACTGGGAAACTTGCACTTGATGTTTTCAAGACTTTAGGAGAAAGATATTAGCAAACAATAAAGGCTCTGAAAATTAACCTTGCAACAAAGTCTGATGAAAATTACAGCCATTAGGCTTGGCCTATGCCAAGACCAACACCAGAGAATGCTCTCTAGGGAGCAGTCAGTTGCAAGAGCTGGAACTGTACAAGCTGTCTGTTCATTGTGATGGTCTTCAGATGTGTAGAACATACATGGGAAATACAGATGGATTTAAGGAGGTTGAAGGAATATTATGCTATGCTATTCTGATGCTACAATGCTTTCCCCTTTCTTGTAGTACTCCTGAGCAGTGCTGCTCACTGGAATGAAAGGTGAAACCCTGGCTTCTAACCATTCTTGCCTTCCTCTTATTTACATTTCTATGATTAACTATTCCTAAGCAGTGCAATAAGTGCCATGAAAAAGACTGATATTTCTCTGTTACATACCAAAGCAGACAGCCTTTTCTAAAAGAAGTCTGTGACTAACTGAGAACAGGTATTTTCTGAATCTAGAGCACCAACAGAAGCCAAGATTTGTCCAAAATTCACCTTTTCTATCTTAAAAAGTGATAAGATAAAGCTATTTGGCACATTAGATACTGATGAATCCAATAGGGCCCTGGGCAATCTGGTCTACTGGGTGGCATCCCTGTCCACAAGCAGGGGGGTTGGAACTAGGTGATCTTTAAGGTCCCTTCCAACCCAAAGCATTCTGTCATTCTGAACATCAGAAAGCATGATTCATGAGTGATGATACCCAAGAACATGGGCCAGAACATGCAGAAAGCCAGGAATGGTTGGACATGAAGGGAAAGAAGGACCAAGAGGCTAACCACAGCATTGAAGGAGGGGAACAGACCTCTGGCAAGCAGGAAAGGCAACACAAACAGAGCTCTACTGCTTCAATCCATAGCCAGCCTCCATCTCCCCATCCACACACAGGCAACAGATATTGTCTGTACACCAACAGTTCACCAATGGAAAAGGGTAAAATTCCTCTCATTTCAAAGGAAAAAAGGAATTTTTGTTTAACAAAAGCCAGTAATTGTTGTGCCTGGCAGTTTGAACCCAAAAATCAGTCTGACTCCTTAGTAACTGCACTACTCTCTTTGAACACTCAGGCTCCACTACAAGCTGTGTGATTCTAGAGTCACTTCAGAAAGGCAGGGGAAGGCTTTTTGTCTTTACACCAGGAAAACAGCATCATCCACCACACTTTTACACACACACACACACACCACCTTCAGCTCAAGTCAAGCTAGATTTCAACTTTGACACAAAGCAGGGAAACAGATTAGCTGGCAGCTTTTTAAGCAGTTGGCAGGGAATAACTATAAATTCACTTCTCCCTGGCTTAGAAAGAAATTTGCTCTACTTATTACTGGAAAGAGAACTCATCCAGGAGATTGTTGCAATCAGAACATGACATGGTACAGCAGCACTGGAGCTCAGAGGTTCAGAAGTATTTGCACTGAGGTTTTGAAGCCTTGTGAACCTCATCTTACTTTCTAATTATTCCTTTGTTACTTAGGAGTGAGCTGTTTCAGAAGGTATAAACTTAGTTCCTCACACAGTCTCTTCCCAAGTCTCACCTTTCTCTTACTCAAGTTCTTTTTCCACCCAAGACAAAACCTTGTCTGGGCTGGAGACACAAATGTGATGTTTTTCAGTTTCTCACTGCAAGACATGATTGCAAATGGTTTCATTTCAACTTCACAGGTTGTAAGGTGTGTGAATACAACATCAATACTTCCCATGAAGTAAACACAAACAGAAAGAGGCACTGAACCCCTAATCTGCCTTCTACTGCCAAGGTCACTCAGGGCACACCAGGTCAATGCATTAAGTCCTGAGTGCTAGTAATAGCTGCTCTTCCTTTAAGATGTCACTTTGCATTTGTCTAGAGAAATCAAGAAAGGAGTTAAATAACTAATGTAGGTGGCAGGCAGGGGATGCAATTTTCAATCAGTAAATTGGTTTAAAGAAGCAAATTTTCTGCTAAACTGGCTTTCAACATGAAAGCAAGATGCAATAAATATACTTTTACCACAGAATTATTCCATTCATAAAGAACCAACCATGCAGGACTATCTTTGGGGGGTTTTTCCTGACTTCAGATGTGTAGGTGATCCATATTCTGAGCTTCATCTCAGATACAGTTGTAAGAAATTGCTAAAACTGCAGTTAAACAGTGAAGGTAAGAGACAGCCTACCACATACTGTCATGTTAAAAGTGTCCAGGCCAGACAGCCCAACCCCTTCTGTAACAGAATCCCAGCATGGTGGGAGTTGGAAGGGACCTCTGGGGAACATCCAGTCCAACCCCACTGCTCCAGCAGGGTCACCCACAGCAGCTTCCGCAGCATCACCTCCAGCTGCCTTGGGAATCTCTCCACACAAGGAGACTCCACAGCCTCTCTGCAAAGCCTCAGCCAAGGCTCCAACACCCTCACACCAAACCTCCTGGGTTCCAGTTTGTGCCCAGTGCCCCTTGGCCTGGCCCTAGGCACCACTGAGCAGAGTCTGGCCCCAGCCTCTTGCCCCCAGCCTTCAGCCCTTGCTCAGCCTTGAGCAGCTGCCCTCTGAGGCTGCTCTTCTCCAGGCTCAGCAGCCCCAGGCCTCTCAGCCTTTCCTCCTGCCACAGATGCTCCAGTGCCCTCAGCATCTTCCTGGCCTCTGCTGGACTCTCTCCAGTAGTTCCTGGTCACTCTTCAAACTGGGGAGCCCAGAATTAGATCCAGCACTCCAGCTGTGGCCTTCCTAGGGCAGAGCAGAGGGGGAGGAGAACCTCCCTCAACCTGCTGGTCACACTCCTCTGAATGCATCCCAGGAGACCATTGGCTACCCTTGGCTACAAGAGCACATTGCTGGGTCATGATGTAGTTCACCACCAGTGCTCTCAGGTCCTTCTCTGTGGAGCTGCTTTCCAGCAGGGCATCCCCTAACCTGTCCTGGACTGTGAGTTTACTCCACCCCCAAGTGCAGAACTCTACCCTTGCCCTTGTTGAATTCCATGAGGTTCCTCTCCCTTAACTCTGAGCCTGTCCAGGTCTCACTGAAAGGCAGCACAGCCTGAAGAGGTGTTAAGCCACTCCTCCCAATCCTGTATCACCAGGAAAATGAGTGAGGTTACACTGTCCCTTCATCCAGGTCACTGATGAAGATGTTGAACCATAGTGGCCTGAGTACTGACTCCTGCTGAACACCACTAGCTCCAAGCCTACCTTTCCAGAGTAGACAGTAGGAGTGCTTACACCTCTTTTTGCCTATGACCATTCAATAGGATCTCAACATCTAAATCTCTTGGGCTCCTTTAAAACACAAAACTACCAGAAGGCCTCAACAACATATCTTAAGGTTAAGGGTGTTTTGTGCTTGGTTTGTTGAGATTTAAACCATCACTGTTGTGCAACACAGCAAAATGTCAGAATCCCCAGCATTTATGTCAAAGTTATTTCTTCTTGGGAATGTACATCAGAGGTGAGAGAATGGAAAGAATTGTGGTATCTCTGGTCATTGTACAATCTAAAGGCCTTTTGACTATACCCAGAAGGCTGCAGGCTGCCAAATTACTCACATCCTCAGCATGAATAATATTTTAGTAACTCTTGTTTTTTCTCAGCAGCATTAGATTTGTCTGTGCCTCCTAATTCTGTCACACTCCTAACACAAGGCTGCACAGTGGCTTCCAACCCTTTGCAAGTAAACCTTACAGCCATCACCTTCTGCTCTTCATACCTCATCCTCTTTTCCAGACCTTTGTCTTTTCACTATTTCACTTGGTTGCAAACCTTAGAACTGGACACAATTCTGCTAGTAGAAAAATACTCCAAGTTACCACTTTAGCCTGCTTCCATGGAAAACCAGCAATGCAATGTAGGTCTCAACTAAAAAAGAACTGTACAGCTTTAAACCCACAGAATCTTTTAGATTAACTCAGACCATACCAGGCATTTTATGAGAGCTGCAACAGCTTGTTAAATAATAGCAGAAGATATGAGGAGCATGTCCTGTCCCACAGGCCAGAGGGATGGCTACAAAGAAGTCAATGCTCTCATGTCCTAATGCCCTGTCCCTTCTGGTGTGCACTCCAGCCCTGGGTTATGTACTATCAGCAGCTCTGCAGAGTTTCACAACTGCCCAACTCTCTCCTTGAGTCAGAACTTCACTATCTGTTATTGCCTCCCACACTGCAAGCCAGGCAGAAACATCAGCTGCTCTTCCTGTCCCAGAAACACACAGCACTTGGGATTGGGCATGATGAGTCTGTTCTGCACTACAGCCTTTCTGTTATACCTGCACTCCAGAGCTCCCCAAATTCCTGCTTCCCATGTCTTCCACTGCCCCATCAACCCCCTTCATCCTGCCCCACACCTCTCCACTTCTACAAGCCTCAAGGCTTCAGGTCTGCACCCTCAACTCTCTCCAGCCTTACACCTCTCCACTGCCTCTTCTTATGAGCCTCAAACCTCCTTGAGTACTTTCAAGTCTGCATCTTCCACTCTCTGCTTCTCTAGCTCCCAGATCCCTCTCCCACTTCTCTATTTCTCAAACTCTTGCCATGTTTCCAGACTGTATTGGCCAGAACTTTGCAACTTTGGTCACTTTTGGAGTCAAATTGCATTCATTAAACAGAAGTGTTTGCAAGGTCACATCACTCTGTGCCCATTGATTGGGGAACACAAGAGCCTTGGTTATCAAATCCTGCTTCTGTGTTGTAGAAGCCAACACAAACCAGTGTCTTTTGTGGAAGGCTGTAAATCATCCCACTCCAATCCTTAGCTGAGATGGACAATCACTCTTCTGACTGCCCCCATCTCCCAAGGAAAACACTGGGGAGAAAAGGTGATTAACATTCCAGTTAAAGCCTAAAGCTATTAATAATAAATCTATTAGAACTTTTAATTAAAGCCCCAAAACTAGTCAGACAAAATCCACCCCATATAGTAAAAAAAAAAATCTATAATATCAGTAATAATTAGCCATGTATCCTGTAGGATTAGAAATAATTAAAATAATTACATTTTGCAGTATTTTTAAATCAGTAATAGACTCTTCAAAGCAGCTAATAAAATTACATTCAGAACCTGTAGGCTACTGTCCTGGCAGGATATACTTTGAGTATAGTCTAAAATAATGAATTTACAAGTAATTAAAAGTATCAGGCACTGGATAATTATTTTTAATGATCTTGCCTTCCTTCTTGAAGACAACAAAGATTTGGGGCCCCTTTTAGCAAAGTTTTGTAACAGCCAAGCTCAGCATGATGCCCACATCATCCAACAAGCAAACAAATAGCAATGGATTCCAGCTAACAATGTGATTACAGAGACACACACAACAACAGATCCAACTATGAAGCCCAAAATTCTGCTGTGGGCACCAAAATAAACAGTCAGTTGTCAGGGCTGGTAGGAGCAGGCTTAATGGCAATGGGTAAAATAATTGCTAATAACCTGGAGTGGGTTCTTTGTTGTTCTGGGGCAGCTTACATGAAAGGGCAGTGAGTAAAGAAGAGCAAAGCAGTTAAGCCAGTGCAGACCAAACAGAAACATCTACAGCACTAGAAAGCCAAGGGACATTTAGAGTGAACACAAGTGGGGGGGAAGACAAAAAAAACAGCCCCAAAACATGCTATTGGCATTGCATTGTATAAAGACTCCATGGATTGGGTGAACATTTGACCAAAGGTGGCCACCTCCAAAGCACAAGAGGGAAAATGACTGCGTAATTCATTAGCTGATTGGGAAGTTAGGTGATGTGATTTCTTGTCAGAGGTTTGCTGCTTATAGGCACTAGAGAATTTCTGCAGAGATTAAGCAAAAGCATGAAGAAGATGGGAGAAAAGGAAAGAATGATCCAGTTTCCAGGAGGCCTGACAAGTTTAGGCACACAGCTTAAGATTTACCAAAGCAGTTCTGCTATACATAACTGGCTCCTACCCAACAATGCAGCTAAGTATGGTTTATGTAAACTCCTGCTTCTCAAGACATATCTAAGCTGCACTCCACCCAGGCTGACTCTGCCAAACTGTTTTTTGTTCATAAACAGCCCCATTTAGAGATGTATGGAGCTCAGGGAAAGAGGAAAGGAAAGCTCCATGCTAGAAATCCCCCAGGAGGAAATATCTTCCTGGAAAAATGATCAGATGCAGAGGAGTTTAAACAGCTTCCCAAAATTAAAAGTGGCTATGAAGAACTGACCAGCACTGCATGGACAAACTGAATTCCCACCCTGCAAGCCTAGATGAAGTTATACTTACAAAACAACCTCTTTGGCTAGAACAAAATCCCAAACCTCAGAAGCAGTGCATTTCTTTGCCCTCCCCAAAAATAAAGATTTCAGAATTCTTTGGGTTTTTAAAAAGATTTAGAACTATTAACTTCTAAATTTTCATTTCAAATGCCAGGATAACATTCTAGCACTGACAAAGTAAGCCAAGCTATAGCTGTGGTAGGTTCAATTTCATACACCTGTACATTGAAGATTCAAAACATACATTTCCCCATACAGAAATCTGAGGGAACACTGCTGGCTATTCCTCTTGGAGCTGTAAAATGAATTTTCAACCTGTTGCTCCATCTCTCAAGTAATATCAACATCTCCTTCAGACAAGAGCTCATATAACTAATGCATGGGGGTTTGGAGTTGGGTTTAAGTTTGTGTCTTTGGAGTACAGAGCCCAGAGGAGAGGGATGGGATGGACATGGCCAACCTGTTTTAGAGGTAGCCCAAGTCTTTGCACTATTTGGATTCAGGGCCAGGGACATAAATTTGCCACCAAGCCTTCTCTAATTAAGCAGTATAAATGTGCCCAACCAGTTCCCCCTCAAATCATGTCTGTAATTCCCTTTGAACCCTTTCAATTCACTGAAGATTGCCCTAAAAATCTGGACAGGAAAGAGGACCAAAGAAAGCAGCAGAACTTTGTTTCATCTGGTTGTTGTCTTTAGAGGGGTGAATTCTGAGATACTTTAATGTAACAGAGCTACTCTGCTGAGTGTGGTTAAGCATCCCCCTGTGTTTAGCAGAATGGCTATTTTCAGAGTCTGGGTAACCAGAACATTAGGTGAGATTGTCAGATGTTAAGGACTAATGTGCTGACAACCTGTCAGAGATGCAGAGCCAGAATCCTCCTCGTCAAAAGCACATCATGCTGTCATTTAGCTAACAAAGCATCTGAAAGGCAGAAGCAGCTGGCTCCTACCTACCTGTTGAAGACAACAGGAAAGAACAAGGCAATTTGATACATGAGCACTTGCCTGTTCCTGTAGACATTTGTCTCCAAGCAATAAGCAGACTTGGAAACTTCCTTGATATCACCTTGACTTGATATTAAATCAACAAATGTGCCAAGAATTGCAATTTTCCACTGATGACTAGAAAGTCTCACAGCATATAGCATTTGTGCTAGCTGAACTAAAACACCACAATCTATACCTTGGAATTAACTGAGTGCTGTGGAAGAGCTCCCCAATGCCACAGTTAAAACACCTCCAGTCCCAACTGCATTGAGAAATCCCATCCTATTCCTCATTTCTGGATATTCATCCACTACCAAGTTCTGTCTGCACCTCCTTCCAAACTTCTTTGGTGTGAGGGTGTTGGAGCCCTGGCCCAGGCTGCCCAGAGAGGCTGTGGAGTCTCCTTGTGTGGAGAGATTGCCAAGGCAGCTGGAGGTGACCCTGGGCAAGCTGCTGTGGGTGACCCTGCTGGAGCAGGGGAGGTTGGACTGGATGATCCCCAGAGGTCCCTTCCAACCCTCAACCATGCTGGGATTGTGTGAAAACGTTGCAGTCTTAAGGAATAATGATAAAAACCACTTTAAATAAAACCAAGAAAAGGCAAAGTTACAGAATGGAGAAACCCTTGAGCTTAGAGAGAGTCAAAAGCAAAGAAAAATATCAGAAATGCTTTTGCAATAGGAAAAAAAACTAGCTAAGCCATTCAGCAAGGTAATGGTGAATAGCAGCTCTAAGAGAGAGCAATTGAGCTTGGCAGTAAAGATAAAACCTGAAGCAATACACACTTCCATATGCTGAGACTCAAGCAGAGTTTTTTCATTACCAGAAAGATTTAAATTAATGACAGGAGATTCATAGATAAATAATAAAAATTGGAAGGGAGCAGAGACAAATGAAAAAATCATTAGAACTTGGAAAAAACCCTCAGCTATAGACACCACAGTTTAACACAATTATGAGTAAATTGGGGGAAATGAGTACTGCCTACACATCTTTAAATGGTATAAATATTAGTGCTGGAATGGCTGTATTTAACTCAAAGGGAAGTTTGCAATTGTTTTTCCAGGGCAATGAGTTGACTTAAAAGTAAGAAGGGGAGAAAATAGAATAAGAAATGAGCTTCAAGTTAGACTTGTTAAATTTGTTTTAAGAAGAGTGTTTTGAACTGAGAAAGCTACAGAGAAGTGATGCAAGATTCAGCACATGTGGTGCTTCAACCAGCCTGGAAAACACAGCAGGTATAGTCCTACACTGTCAACTGACTTCTGTGTTCTCAGCCAATGCCTGTGGTTTCAATTCATCAGTACTGTTGTGATCATTTCAGAAGTCAATAGACTGGCCAGAGACAAAAAGTTTGGATCCACCAGCACTGATTCTAATAATATCCAGAGTCCCATAATAGGCTCTGTGCTCCTGTCAGTCCCTACTCTATATTCCTCTTACTCTGAGTCACCATCAGATTCTGTTTCTATATCCTCCTGCTTAACTTGGATGTAGACTGAGCTGGTATTAGACAGCAACACATGGTACAACCTGATGAAAACTCTTAAATGCTTGTTAGTTCTGCCACAGACTTCTGTAAGGTCTCAGTCTTTGATTAGGACATGACTACACATCACAACCAAGCATGGTGCATAGGCCTCCAGGTTCCTCTTGACCAAACAACTGTCTCAGTTGAGTTTGGGCCCCTGCAGCAACACAAGCGCATCCTCAGAGGGTTGTGCCTAAGCCAATGTGCTCTGCAAGAAGCTCTTGCTACAAAGGCCCAAAGGCAGAATTACCTTGCTTCCAACACTGGAGCTAACTCCAGTGGGACTGAAGCCTCAAACTCTACTCTTCCAAACAGATGTGCTCTAATGACTCCCCTTCAACAGAAGGACAAACTTAGAGCCTGAGGTATCTATGGTGATGTTTGGTGTCACTGAGCTTTCACCCTAAAATGAGCAACAAGAAAACTCACTAGAGAGCAGCCCATGAGCAAATAATTTGCAAGTCTCCCCCAGCCAACAGAGAACATGTCAGTGTGAGGAGAAGGAAACCAAGCTACATGCAGAGGAAAGTGGCAGGTTTTAAGGGGTCTCATGCACTGAGCAGAACACAGAACAAAAGCTGTAACGATCACAATTAAACACACACAGCTAAATTCTCAGCAAATTAAAGCCTGCAGAGCTCTGGCATTGTAGGTAAAAGATGCCAATGTCCTTTCCCAAATGCACAACAAGTTGTGTTTCATGTCACTGCTGTCATTGGATCCAGTCTGGACATTTCAGGGACTAGAGAAAAACAGACAGTAATTGAGCTCAATGCAGGATTTTTATACTTAAAGTAGAATTACATGTACTTACATCACCTCTTCACCTGAACCAGGCTCATATTTACAATCATGGTGTGAAAGACACCCTGCCATCTGTGATTATATTGAAAGAAAATACCAAGCCATAAGAAGCAGCTAATACTAACTGCAGCAGCTGTGCACTGTCTCCAAAGAGAATTATGGGACATGCATTGAATGCATGGCATTGCTTTGGAAGGATTTGATTAGACACAGTTTGCTAAGAAAAAAAACACTCTTATCCATCAAATAAACAGTCTGCTATTTCAGAAGTTAACTTCTGTCTGAACAGCCTAACACACTGTCTTCCCTGTGTTTCAAATGTAGGGTAATTCCAAAAACTGCTTGTCTAGTTAGAGGAGTAATTAATTCTGTCTACAGAATAGGGAGTGAGGCTAATTACTGATAAAAAGTGTCTCTAAAATGAATTAAAATTCAGAGGAAAACATTACTAGAGGCAGTTGACCATTTATTTTTAATGCTGTTAGGAGCATCTACTCTCCAAATGAAGAGCATAACAGCAGCTAGCAAAAATTTCTCTTTTGAAGAATCTAACTCTTAAAAGGGAAATACACAGTGTAACTGCAGTTAAGATGTGATCCTGCAAGTTCTCAAGCTACTACTGACACATATGGTACAAATTCTGCTGCCTTTGAACTCATAAGCTGACTGTAACTCTGGAAGTACATAGAGGATTTAATTCAATTTTAGCTCTCCCTACATAAAATATTGGTTATTTCTGACTTTTGTTAGTTATACCTGTTTAAGGTGTCTTAAATGCTTTGCCACTGGAGTGGAATTCTCACCCACTAGAAGCACTACACCCCTTACACAACTACTGCAACTCTTTAGTAGGAAAAAATGATGTTACACCTCTTCAGATGGAGTGGAAAACTCAGCCCCATTTATTTAAGAGCTGCTAGTGACACTTTACATATCCTGACTTTCCCTACCTTTTTGATGCAATGTTTCATGCACCTGTAAAACTTAAACACACAATAATGTGCATTTCTGTTCACTGCTTCCACTCACAGTTCCACCAGCCTCATTTTTCTCTCCTGTTAATCAAGGGAGATGATGATTCTGGGAGATGGATTCTGCAAGTCTGAGAAGTGTCCTGTTCTAGCAGGTCACAGCTTCTAAGAATCAAGGATGGAGAGCTTTTGTTTTGTTTAATCACAATAGAGAAGGGAATAGACACTCATTTACACACAAGCCTAATGTTTTGGTACATGAGAAGACATGATGCTTACAAATGATCTTGACTGGTAATTTTTGTCCCCATAATACTCTCCTGAAATGTAAGAATAAGTAAGAAAACAACATGCAACAAACAAGTGGCTGGTCTTTTATTACAGAGATTTTATACATCACTAGCTTGAAATAATATGGATGTTATTTTCATCCCCTCAAAAATAACTCCTAGTGCAGTATTTTCTTGTTCTTATTGGGGGTGAGAGCAAAAATAGCTTTCCAAAAGCATATCTGGCATAGGAACAGGGTGCTATATTTTCATTAAAGAAAAGATCTCATGACACCCAGGCATCTGCAGCTCAAGAAGATGAAGAATCAGCTGGAACTCACAGCAGGGAACACCACAAAACTCCTCTTATGTTCACCAAAGTTCTCCATATGCAAAGCAGCACCTTATAATGAAGTGGGATTGTAAGTAGCAAACCTACTACAACAAGGTGACTGGTAGTAGCAAATAAAACCATTATCAGGCAATTAACATCCCACTAAATGTAGTGTTGACTACCATGAGTCAATGTCTTCCCTTAGCTCTTCATGGAGATCTGCCAGTAGAGTTCTACCTCAAGCACTGAGGGATATTCTTCATACATCACATCATAGATGGAAGGGACTCACAAGGAACACCAAGTCCAACTCCTATCTGTGCACAAGACAGCCCCAAAAACTACACCATGTGCCTGAAGGTGTTGTCCAAATGCTTCTTCAGATCCCCACCTGATGCAAGAAATCAAGGAACTTGCCCAAAAGCAGCAAACAGGAAAATCAAACTGCACTGTTACTTTATTAGGTGAAGATCAATCCTGACTCACGTGCTGGCTGCCACATTTCATTCCTATCCCAGCACTGGATTCTTCCCAAGTATGTGAGCAAATTGCTGTTGAACCCTCTGATACATCAAGGCAGCTAAAAATGTTGTCTTAGGTTATCAAAAGGACTCAAAGTAGCCCAGTGAAGCACAGTAAACAGCTGGTCACATGGTTACACACAGCAACCCAGGAGGTCATTCTGTAAGGACAGTGGGAGCTTAAAAAAGACCTAGAAAGAAATAGGAAACTCAACCAATAACCAAAATGCTACTATGATCTCACCCTTCATTTTAAGAGATACTGTAGTAGCAGTAAAGAGAATATTAGGACTATTTTGGTTTCAGTTATGCAGGGATGATTGGTTAGCTGTCTGCAGGGAAACACTGTTCTTTAAAACTGGCCACACAGCTTCTGAAGTGAAACTGTATCAGGGTGAGCAAATAACAGCCCTCATTCAGGACCCTAGTTGCAGAGACAACATGATGATCTACCCATCTTACCTGGAACTCACTGCAGTGAACACAAAGATGTCAAAAGCCAGCTATGTTCATAGTTCAGTCTCCCCCCTGCATACAGTATTTGTCAGTTAAAAACATCAGCTTTATTTTGAAGTAGTGCATTCATCAGCTACATTTTATTATAAAGAAATAAGTGTTTTATTTGTACCTATGCTGTGAACAGCATCTCAGGCTGGGCTTGGTGTAGCACTGTGGTATGGAGTCAGGAGAGAAAACACACTTCCATTAGTTTACATCCCTTACTCTGGTCAAGGCAAGTCCTATCACAACACTGACTCAGGTGTACCCTAAGGTATGTGAGTTACAGAAATGATCACACTTATCCATGGGCTATGGACCCTCTGGCCTCCCTTCATCTCATCTAGAGCCAAGAAGGATGGAGAAACAGAAGTCAGGTCTGTGTTCCTCACTCAGGAGCTCATTTCACACTTGGGCAAATGATCTCTCAAAGACAACTCAACTACCACAGCACTAGTAAAGCATCAGTTCTTGTCAGATCTGTTCCCAAGTTCTACCTGCAACCCCAGAAAGGACTAGGCAAACAAAGCCCCCAGGACATCAGATGTTCAGTGCAGAGCCTAGAGTAGGAATTGCAACACAGTTGCATGGCTGGGTTCTCACATTTCTCAATACTCAGCACACAAGAGAAAAAACCAAACTCCCAGTTTACTGATTTCATATTCCTCCTCTTTGGCTAGAGTTTTGTAGGGCAACAGTTTCCACTTCTCAATGAGCCATATAAATGTCTTCTCACTTGGTTTCATGCCTCCATTGCTACAGATAAAATACCTGCCTTGAAACCTGAAAGCCCTTTTTTCATCAAATTGGCCCTTAAACCTCACTTCTTTCTATGCTGCCACAAGAAACTGATGATGCTTAGCTAGTTCAGAGGATGAGGCTTTGAGGAGCCACTGAGTTCATGGGATTTTTGTGCTACACAAAGGAAAACTGCCAGTATCACCACCTAGTTTTGTCTGAGGAAGTGCAAAACTAGACACCTCAATGGATCACAGAGTCCTGCCTCTGGCAACCTGTCACTTTGTTTGTCATACTGCAAATAGATTATAGATACCATCAGTTACAGAACAGAATCCCCAAAACCCTGCATGGTAGGGGTTGGAAGGGACCTCTGGGGATCATCCAGTCCAACCCCCCTGCTAAAGCTGGGTCACCCACAGCAGCTTGCCCAGGATCACCTCCAGCTGCCTTGGCAATCTCTCCAGAGAAGGAAACTCCACAACCTCTCTGGGCAGCCTGGGCCAGGGCTCTGGCACCCTTTTTCTTTCCCCCTGTTTGCCCATGCAGCAAATTTTGCCCTATTTTGTAACTGACACCTCTAGAAACATGCCTAGCTGCATGGCCATGACTAGAGTTTTTGACTGTAATGGGATTTCCAAACTCTACCCAATTAGGCAATCTACCTGCAACTACCTGCCATGCTGCTACCAACTCAGGACACAAGGAGCATCACAACAATAAACACATTTCCCTGAAATCTACAGATCCTACACTGAGATTACTAGAGAATTTGAGGTGAAAAGAGTTCTGTTTCCAAAATACTTTTCCCCCAAAAAAAATAAATAGTTCAGAAAACAATAAGGGATAAAACCAAACTAGAAGGTAAATTTCCTTCAGCCACTCTCAGCACATGGCAGATTCACACCCACTGCACATTCTGAGTGCTGCTCCTCTTCAACCTTTCTTTCCTGTGCCAACAATGCTGATGTTTTAGGGTGGAAAAGGTACAGGAAGGACATCCTGATCTGCTGTGAGACCCTCACACAACCCATGTTTAAACTGTGATTCCTTCTCCAGCCTTTCAGATGTCTGTGGTATCTAACACCAGATGAAACCCAAAATCAAATGGCACTTTTGTCAAGTACTCAACAAGCAGCAGCCTCTGTGCAAGTAGTTCTATTTTCCCTTTGCAGACCTTTCTTCCCCAAAAGTGGGATATTGATTAATTTCTACACTATGATAGTGCATAGTGGACTCCTGAAAAATGTTCTTGTGGAAGGTTAAGTCTACCCAAATAGAAAAAGCCATGACAGAGAAAAGCTTTGTTATGTGGTTATAGATGGATTTATCTGCCCTTCTCAAAGGCTTACTTGGCAATACTTGTACAATACTCTCATCTAAAACTAATGGAGGAAAAAAAAATTGGTTTGGACTTGGGTTTTCTTCCTTTAGGGTAGCTCTGACTTCATAATCTATTCTTAATCCTTACATATCCTTATAACTCAGAATAATTATATTATTAAATGATAAGTCATAAGTATTATGCTAATTCTCAATGATTGAAATATTTCCTTATTTAGCTTTTAGCATGCTGTGTCTACTTGAGTACTCCTTTTAGTGACCCTAAATTCCTCATTAAGAAAGCTAGGCAGAATTTGCAAGGAAGAGAACATGATATAGTTCAGACAAGAGATGATTTGGGGGCACAAAGCCCTTCCTCAAGTCAGGATAAAAACCTCTGTAGAACTTTTTGTACAGCTCAAAGTGTATTTTTCTGATTGCTGGCATTTAAGATGACATTTGTAGGCTTCACAATGTGAAAGTTGAGAAGTTACTCATCAGGTATGCCACTATGTGTTGTAAAATAATACAAGTGAAGGACTAATATCTCACCCTGATGAGTAAAGTACTGCATGGATGAGAACCACAAGCAGAGGCAACAGTTCCTGTGCTAAACTGTGTGCTAGTAAAGAAAACATCAACAGCTAGTCCAAGTGGAATTCAGGTCTCCCACCTCTTCATTCAAAGAGATATCAATGAAACTGCATTAATCAGAAGCAGCAGCCAAAAAGTACTCAGCAGGAAAGAGGAGAATCTACTGCAGCTCTCTTTAGAGCAATGTTCCTTGACCAGCTCTTGGAATCTTCTCTCCATGGACCAATAAAACTTGCCAAAAGGCCTCATGAGAAAGACTGAACAGCTACTCCAACTAGAGGATCAGGAATTTTCTCCATCATTTCTTGTCTAGAACCAAAGAAAGGGTATTTTTCAATCTGGCTAATTATTTGATGCAACTCAGTCTGAATAAAAAACCAGCAGGCTATTCAATTAATTAGGATTGGCAGCAAAAGCTGGAGCATAAGCTTAAAGATAGAGCAAAAACTCAGCTCAAAAGCAGGCTTTGTAATCCTGATTTATAGGATTTTTTGAAGCACAGAGCTTTGATCTTTTATTTTTTTTGCAACAGAAAAAATTAAAGAGGCCTTGTGAAATACATGGGCTAGGTTATGGGGGCTGTATATCACAGCAAACATGAGTTCAGCCACCACCTCTACCCTACAAGCCTGCTTGCTCTCATTCAGACACAAGACAACCAGCATATACACACACACCCCCAAAGTCTTCCCATCCATCCAGTGTCAGCCTGAAGGATGTCAATCCCAACAACAGAGGCACAAGCAAAACCAACACAAACACATTAAATTCTCCACCATTTAAAATAAAACACTGATAAGCTTGAAGATTTAAGCACAGTACCCTTTGGGTAGTAACTTGGAGCTCTAGAAAGCTTCTGATTTACTAGATTGTCACCAACTCACCAAGAGCAGACTTCAGCTTTAACACATGTATTAAGAAAGGATCCCAATCATTTCAAGTACAGCAAAACCTCAGTTTGAACTGTCAGGGCTTTATTACACAACCACTGCACTCAATGCCAAAGGTGGCTGGGATTCAACAATGAGAGAATGAGTCAGAGTTTGCACAATTGGAAAGACTCTTGGGATGAAAAGTCCTGTCCAAGTCATTCATAGTATCACTGCTGTTCCAGCACTGACATTGGCTCCATGCATGAAAACACTCCCACTTAACAGCAAAAGAAAACAAAGCAGGACTGTCAAGGCTTTGGCTATACATGCTAGATCTCCTTACACCTGTTAGCTTTGTTATTTTTGGCAACAGCAGTGGAGGAGTCCAGTGGAAGTGTGGATTTCACTACAGCTATGGCAATGCTACTCAACCTGTTGGCAAATTCCATCAAGTGGAGTTGTTCTCCATGCTTGGGTCACAGACAGAGAAGGGCAAGAGAAAACAGGAACATTGGAGCTGTGAGCCCCTGTTCTGATGCTACCTTCCCAGGATGATGTGGAACTGGAAAAGAAGTCAACACCAGAATGAATTCTGCAGGGCTCTCATGGTATTTGTACTCATAGAATTGTTCTGGTTGGAAGAGACCTTTAAGATCATTGAGGTCTTCATCCCTAACACTGCCAGATAACCACTAGAGCAGGTATTCTCTGATGTCTCCCAATTCTGCTGCTACTTTGAGAGTCATTTTTTATGGTTAAATGGGCAAAGAACAGCTTAAACAGCAAATGCAAGCACTGAAGACCAAGGACTCAGGGTAGTTTTTTTACAATATAGACAGATAAAACTACTTTAATTGTTCTAGTCACACAAGCAAAGCTAAACTATACTATTACATCCCTGGGACAACCACTTGGTTGAATAATGTTCAGCTACCACATCATCCTAGTTCTGTGTGTTCCCAAGGCCCCCCAACACCTCTGTTTCCTGCAATCAGCCCTTCAGCAGCTTCCTAAACAGGAGTTTGAAACCTGAACAGTCAATTTCTGTGGGGTTTGTTTCCCTTCAATAGCCACTGATGGGGATTTCAAAACCTATTGATGTTTTTGGCCTCCACAAACTCCTGTAGTGGCATATTCCAAAATGCCATTCTGTGCTATTTAAGAACATTTCACTTGTGTACAGTGCCTATTTCTTGTATTATGGACAAGAATGAAAAATGATGTTCTGTGCACCATTCCCACACTATTCATGAATCCACAGGCCCCCCTCCACAACTCTCCATTTAGTGCTCTCTTAGCAAACTGGAAAAAGCCTGAATAATTCCATCTCTCTTCACAGAGCAGTTGTTTCATAATTTTGATCACTCTATCTCCTCACTGTGCCTCCTCAAGTTACTGGCTAAGCTTTGGAAGATCATGCTGCTGTTTTAAATAAACCATTGTTTTGCTAGTCTCAGTTAATCACTTAGTTACAAAAATCCCAATCACAGTTCAGAAACACAGTTAAGTTATTCAGAAACACAAGGGGAAAAGAGCAAAAAGACAAAAGGATCTGCCTTTCTGTGCTCTCTTTACACCCAACAAAGCAGCACAGTTCTGGGAAACACCACAAACCCAAATGAGGTTGTCTTTTTACCCAGCAAAGAGTGTTACTGTGCACAGATACCAGATAACTAACAGCTCCATATCACTTCCATGGGATATCTTGCTCCAAAGGTCTCTCATATAAAAGATTTAGACCCTAGGGCACTGCCTCAACATGCAACATAAATGAGTGTTGATCAGAACAATTGCTTAACTTGTAGAAAGATTTCAATTAGCAGCAGTCAACCTTTCCATGAAGCTTGCCCATTAGTCCTAAGTCAGCACTGGGACATTGTGACTGAAAAGTGATGAGTTCTTTGCTGCTACCAAGTAGATTTCCTACTGCACAAGAGGCAAAGGGGAAAAAAAACCTGTTCTGGCTGCCTCATCATTGTCTTCTCTGGTCCTCTCAGAGTACCCAAGGGGAGCAGAAAGGAAACTTCTTATGACCAATACTGAGGAGCAGAGAATCTAGCAGTTATAAAGCAACAAATTCTATCTGCCATATGAGAGTGATGCTGACCATGTCTGGAAGTAGAGAAAATCAGCAGTTCTGTGCAGGTAGACCCTCAGCACTACAAGGCTCTCACTCTGGGTAAATACACACTGTGGAGAAATACCAAAGAGAGCATATGGGGCAGTAAATCAGCCATGGGGCCTAAGAAGATCTCAGACAGGCAAAAAACCCACAGCAAGCTGAAACAGCTGTGCCCCAGGAAAGAGCAGAACAAATGGATTTGCTACCTCCTGACTACAGAGATACCAATACCTCTGTAGAAAGCAGCAGGGCCAACAAGGGAAACTGAGAACTGTAACTTCATTGATGTGATAAACAAGCTATACATACCCAAAATGCTGTTTCATTTCACTGTTTAACATTGAGTTTTGCTCAGAAAGGAAAACACAAACGACTACCAACAAGATAACTGGGATAT
This sequence comes from Galbula dea, assembly GCA_013399015.1. Classification (NCBI taxonomy): domain Eukaryota; kingdom Metazoa; phylum Chordata; class Aves; order Piciformes; family Galbulidae; genus Galbula; species Galbula dea. The sequence goes on along the minus strand of VWZX01001038.1, from coordinate 147,437 downwards.
CAAACCCTGAAAACAGAGTGCTATGTTTCACACAAGCTTCTGTTACACAGTACTGAGCAGTTACAGCAAAGACAAAAGTATCTGCCTTCCTGGAGCTCTGTTTACACCAAACAATGCAGCACAGCTCTGAGAGACATGACAAGTTCTCAATGAGGTTGTATTTTCACATGGCAAAGAGCATTGCTGTGCACAGATACCAGAGCAGGTCTTTAACGTGGCACAGCTGCTGCACTGTAACTCAAGCTACTTTGGGAGAAACATGATCAGCCTAATGCAGTTCCACTGCTCTTAGCCCTGGAGAGGGCTTCAGCCTTGATCTGCCTAGCTCTGCTTGGCACCACATTGAGCATACCCTGCCAGATTCTCTGTTCTTAGTCAAAGCTGTACTATAGGATGGGCCTTTCTCATGGCATTTGGAGGTGAGAGGTGCTGAGGCAGAAGGACTTTCCACCAGAATGATTATCTGAACACAGCCACTGCACATCCCAGAACACTCTCAGCAAATTCAGTGTGGAAAGGTGCAGTAAACAGACCTGGGATCTTAATTCAGACCAATTGTCCAGACCACAGCCTGTACTAAAGCACATTTTGGATTCAACTAACTAGGCTCAAAAAATCCTTGCCTCTGGCTGGAGGCATCTACATTACCACCTTTATTCTCCCTGTAGGAGGTTACCATGCTCCCCAAATCACTTCCAGAACTTCTCAGACAAGGTTTCTCTAACCCATCTGTATCAAAAAGACTCAGCCTACCATATAGTAACTACACTGTGTGTTAACAGTCCCATTTAACCTCAACCATTTTGTCAGAGCTGATTGAAAAAACCACTAGATATGCAGTTCTGTCAGCAGGCTTGCTGCCTCCTAGCATAAATGGAGAAATAAAGAAGTCTGGAAGCACCTTTTAAGAAGCCTCAGTTGCAGCTTGAACAGTACAAGGGGCCACAGTAGCACATTTTTTGCTGCTTTTCACAGAAGTACAAGAAAATTAAGTAGAGCCTGATTGACAGCTTATCCACCTGCATTCATTTTGGTACTCTGTTTCTCTGTACACTGGATGATAGGTTGTTTCATTTTAGACATCCCCTTGCTGCTCTGGACATTTGGTGGAGACATCTGATTAGGTTTTAATTAGTTCTTCCAAAATTTTTGAGAAAGGTCTGGCCTGCAGGTTAATTACAACTCTGAGACTTGCCTGCAGTAAGAAAATTGATACTATTTTATGTCCATAGGATGAAAGAAAAGAAGGAAACAATTGTAGCTTTTAAAAACATACACAAAAGCCCTAAAAAACAGATAACAAGAGAATTATCTGTCTACATTTAGCCTGTATCTGGGGCCAAGCTACAGCACTTACTCTATCACCCACTGACCAGCAAAGAATCAGGAACCAAGGAGATCCATGAGTTGAAATAAAAACAGGTCGAATAAAACAGCCAAACTAGCACCAATACCAATATAAAATAGATAAAATACATAAAATCATACTCAGCCCATGAAGGTAGTCCTCAGGAGAAGGGAGAAGAGCAGGGTCAGGAGCAGAAGTCCAAACAGAGAAAACCCCACCCTCCTCCAGCTGCCCCCTTTTATCCTGGGGGTGATGTTTATGGGCTACACCTGGAGCTAACTCAGCTCAGCTGTCCTGCATCACTCCAAACTGCTACCCACCTGCAGCCCATGGCTAGGCTGTGCTTCTGACTCAGGGCAATATCAGCTAAAGCTGCTTACTACCAGAAAAAATAAATACAATAAAATGCCAAGATATTATACAGTTTATCTCAACAGCCTGCAATTTTCAGTTGTGAATGGCACTGGGTTCCTGTGTCCCTTACACATAACTCCAGGGCCAAACTGTTACTTGTTGGCTAAGTCATAATTTCATTCCAAAGAAGATTTTTGTGCTTTCCTGAAGAGCTACTGAGAAAGAAAAGCTTTCTTGGAAGTGAAAAAAACAATATTAAATGGCATTTTTAAATCAGGACACAAAAGACTCAAAAGACCCTGACCAAGCAGTGCAAGTTAATAAACTGAGCTAAATGTTGAAAATGCATATAGGGTTTGTTCCAGACTGGCACATACATTACAGGAAATGAAGATTTATTTATAACACTGAAATTGGTACAGAAGCATTTCTTCTACAAAAAAAAACAAGCCAGAAAAACTTAAAAAAGGAGAAAATTAGTGGTAAGAACTAAGTTTACTAACATGTGAGAGTTCCATGGCACATAAAGAGAAAAGTGCATCTCTCAGGCATTTTGTTCCCAGAACTGTTTACTAACAACAAAGAAAGAAACTCAAGTTAGAAAGGAATGCTATCTTCTGTGCCACCATCTGCAGTGGGAAACCATCCACCAAAAATATTCCCCTGAAAAATATCTAACTAGCATTGGATATCATCCTCAGAGAACTCCAACTGCTGCTGCACACCATCAAACACTCCTTCTCAGCAGCTGAATTAGTAATGCTGCACAAATCCCTCCACTGACCCCTGACCAGTCAAACCCAAATCAAGAGCTACAGTCTTCAAGGGCCATTCTCATCCCATTAAAAGCCTGATGGGCTGTGTGCAAGAAAAGGCAGGTGTGTCCCAACCAAAACTGGTACCACAACTGGCTTCTGACCATTCTCAGAAAGGAGAAGCTCCACAGAGGTGACTATTACAGTTGTCTCACCTCTACAGTTCAAGGCAGAAACACACTCACCTTGTTATGTATTTTTTCTATTTTAAAGATCATAGAATTAGAGCATGGTTTGGGTTGGAAGGGACCTTAGAGATCATGTATTCCAACCCCCTCCCCTGCCAGGGGCAGGGACACCTTCCACTAGACACTTCCACTAGGTTGCCAGCTTGGTCTTGAACACTTCAGGGATGGGACATCCACAACTTGTCTAGGCAACTTGTGCCAGTGCCTCACCATCCTTCCAGTGAAGAGCTTCTTCCTAATTTCTAATCTGATTCTACTCTCTTTCAGTTGAAAACCATTATCCCTTGGTCCTATGACTACCTGCCCTTGTAAAAAGCCCATTCTCATCTTTCCTCTAAGCCTCCCTTAAGTACCAAAAGACTCCTGTAAGGTGTCCCTGGAGCCTCCTCTCCTCCAGGCTGATCATGATGTTTCCTGTTAGAAGGTATAGCTATAGTAAAGTAGTTGATACTCAACAGATCATCTATGCTTGATAAGGTTTGGGATGTGGTTGAATAAGGTTTGATCTGCAGCATGAGCAAGTGTGCCATGGAACAAGGAAAAAACAAGAGCAGAGTAATATGGATAGCATTAAGGTTAGTGTGGTTTTAGAATAAAAGTGCTTAGTTTTACCCTCAAAAGAATAAACTGCCACCTATTTGCTTAGTCTACATCTAGAAGGGATATATTGTTCCTTTAATAAGCCTTATCCTAATATTTAAGACCAAAAAAATAGCTCTTATTTCATCTATTTGACATTCTCTAACAAAGACCATCAAGTTTCAGTCAGTTATACAGAACTGATGTCATGAAGGATATTTGATGAGTGTAACTGTGTTTAGAGACAAAAAAGAAATGATTTCTTTCCATATTTATCAAAAAATAAGATTAAGGATTTAATGAGTCTCCAGGACAGTGTGTAGAGTTAGTTAAACACTAAAACTGATCATAAAATATCTAAGTTTATTCATTTGCAGTTAGAATTGGCAAAATGGATTAGAAAGAATCAGCTTGAATAACTTTCACAATCTTCTCTAGCCTAGCCATTAAAATAATGTTTTAATGCATCTAAAAGACTATAAGCATTAAGAAATGGCCAAAAAAATCAAACTGAGTGTTTCTATTCAGCAGCACCACATATCTCCCAACTGAAATTCTCCTCTTCTATTAAGCCACTTTAAGCAGAAAACAGTCAAAAATAACTAAGTCAAGTAGAAGAAATGCTCCTCCTTGTATTTTTGATTTGGTCTGTGATGAGTGCTTTTGAATGCTTACCTGAATGTTGATAATAAAGCAGCATGCAATTAGACCTCTGAAATTCAAGCTGATTTTGCATGACATTCTCATTTCTATCAGGTGCTAGCTACCAAAAAGGACTGTGAAAGATCAGCAGTACAGCAGGCTTTCTGCTGGTTGTGGCTTTTGAATTCAGCTGAGGTTGAACCCTTAAATGTTATCAAAAATACCTTGAAACCTAAGCAACCTAAAAATAGAGTAAAACAATTTCTGGAAGAAGAAAAGTCTATAATAAACTTATTTCAAACCAGACACTTCAGAGCAGACAATCTCTTAGGCAGGAGAAGATGGATGTGAAAAAGGCTGATCTGCAATTAGAAAGCTCTACCTTATAATAAACTATATATCTCTGAAAAACACATAAAACCATCTTTTTTTCTTATTTAAAAGAAAGAGGGGTTTAAAATAATCTCTTTTGCCAATGTTAACCTGTTTTTAAACTAAATTCTATTTACTTCCTGTGGATGTTCTCATGGTTTAAAGTGGCTTATACAGATGCATAACAGAGAAATAGCCATCTAATATTAAATTAGGAACTGTTCAGTAGATGCACTGCATTTCCTTTTCCTCAACTGACCACTGACTGTTAACAAGATCCAGTTGTACTGCTGGATTTATTGCAGGAAAGATTGTGGGAACTTTAAGGTCCCAAGTGCCTTCCAAAATGATGGGAGAGGAGGAAAAAGCAGACTTCTGTGTCATCATGTACCAGAAGGTGGTGAGTGCAGAAAAGGAAACACTTGGTGTTTCTGAAGGCTGTATTCTCCTCCATCCTTCTCAATTCCATGGGAGACTGAGATGACTACATCTGTGGCACCATCCTCTTATTTTCACTAGCTGTTTGCTCATTTCTTGGGGTGAGGATTATCCCAGTTAGTGATGAGTCCCTTCCTAAACAATACCACAGAGGCAGGCACAGAAAAGAGAAGCAGCATTAATAAGAGATTAAATGAGTAGAATTAGCACGAAACAGTGCAAACTAGAAAAGCAGCAGACCCCAAGCTGAGACTTGTTTCATTATCTATAAGTAGCTCCATGTGTAGGAACATATAAAGTGTGGCTACATTTCAAATATAAAAATATTACCATGAGGCTTCTCCCTCCCACTCTATTATACTCTCCAAGAGAAAAGAGAGTAGGTAGACAATGAAATTCGTAGTTCACTGCCAAGAATCCCAGTGCAAACAAATTATCAAGAGAATCAGATAAGAATAATGATGTGATATTGATAGAGAAAGCAGAAGCTCAGTATAAATTAAAGTTTAAAATAAACTGTAGGAGTGACAGAAGGAAAAGGTAAAAAGGCAGGCAGTGAAAAAGAGCTGTATGTTGAGAGAGAAAAGGATACATCCTGTACGCGCTACTGGCAACAGCATGAAGAACCAGAGCTCACACTGGAGGCAGTCCCCTCCTTAGATCACAGAAGTATCAGCAAAGCACAACACAGCTCCTGTAAAATAGCAGAATGTTCAGCAGAAAACAGTTCTGAATTGCCAAAGTTAGTCACTTGGAAAATAACCTGCCCCAGACTGTGCTAGGATCTCTACTGAATAATGAAGGGCAATTAGGGTCCTTCTGTTGTTTCCAAGTAAGTTTAAGATTGTAGTGGCTCAGTCCATTTTGCTTAGCTGGTGGGAGTATTACCAGAGTCACCCAAATTGCAGCACACAAATCAAAGTATTTTTGCCCTGCCTGGCTTCCTTTGCAAGGTTATCTAGCCTGAAGTGATCAGGTGTGAAATCAGAATTCTTCTTCAGAGGCCTTCTTGAAGAGAGTCTCAGTGATCATTTCAACTGACCTACTTTCTTCCTTCCAGATACTCATGCTTCATGGTATCTTACTCTGATATATCTGATACAATTCTGCAGGGGATTCCCAGGGAGATACATCCCCACTCAAGGACACAGATTCCCTTAGTCTGCTCTAAAGGTAGATACCAAAAAAAGATATTGATTGTTACAACAAAGACAAAGAAATAGTATAGGGAAAGCTGTAAAATTAAGACTTCTTTGGTTGCAAGTCCAATTTAATCAGCACCAGGATTGTACAGAATGACAGAACCAGCAGCAAATGAGAATTGCTATCAGAAGACAGAAAGGAATTCAAATGAATGATTGGGGAAAGGTGAAGAAACTTAAAATGAACATTAACATCAAATCTTATAAGATATCCTCAAATAAGCCTCACTGAAAATGTTAAATAGACATGCTCTGATCTTCTGTGCACATGCCTGTGTTTCATATACAACCATGGACAACAAAAAGGACAAGAAGAATGATGCTGAAGCATTTCACAGGTTTTGGTTCTCCTGTGCTAATTTGAGCTGACTCAAAATCTAATGATTTAATGGGTATAATAGTGAAGAACTACATGAGGAAACATTAACCTGCTGATTTATTTTGGTAAGCAGGTCTCCTGGGGCCTTCCTGGGAAACACCTGAACAAAGGATGTGTGCACTGGGTAGGTCACAGTTTGGCTTCCAAGTTTATACAGAGGAATCTCATTTTATAAGAGAGCCTCCTTAATTCTTGGCATAACTACAGATACTCAACAAAACTTTTAATTAAGGGAATGGTTGATCTACAAATGAGTCACAGATTACTTTCTGTGAAGAAGTAACTGTAAGATCAGAAAGCATTACTCTTAGCATCAGAGTAAGATCTTTGAACAAAATCTTATGATACCAAACTGGGAGGAGTGGCTAACACCCCTTCAGGCTGTGCTGCTACTCAGGGAGACATGGACAGGTTGAGAGCTGGGGGAGAGGAACCTCATGAAGTTCAACAAGGGCAAGTGTAGAGTCCTGCACCTTGGGGCAGGAATAAATTCACAGTCCAGGACAGGTTAGGGGATGCCCTGCTGGAAAGCAGCTCCACAGAGAAGGACCTGAGAGCACTGGTGAAGGACCAGGAATGCCAATGGTCTCCTGGGGTGCATTCAGAAGACTGTGATCAGCAGGTTGAGGGAGGTTCTCCTCTCCCTCTGCTCTGCCCTAGGGAGGACATAGCTGGAGTCCTGGGGCCAATTCTGGGTTCCCCAGTTCAAATGAGACCAGGAACTTCTGGAGAGAGTCCAGCAGAGCCCAGGAAGATGCTGAGGGCACTGGAGCATCTCTGGCAGGAGGAAAGGCTGAGAGCCCTGGGGCTGCTGAGCCTGGACAAGAGCAGCCCCAGAGGGGAGCTGCTCAATGCTGAGCAAGAGATGAAGGCTGGGGGCAAGAGGCTGGGGCCAGACTCTGCTCAGTGGTGGCCAGGGCCAGGCCAAGGGGCACTGGGCACCAACTGGAAGCAGGAGGTTCCAGCTGAGCAGGAGGAGAAACTTGTTTGACTTTGAGGATGTTGGAGCCCTAGCCCAGGCTGCCCAGAGAGATAGTGGAGTCTCCCTGTGTGGAGATATTGCCAAGGCAGCTGGAGGTGATCCTGGGCAAGCTGCTGTGGGTGACCCTGCTTTAGCAGGGGGATTGGACTGGATGATCTCCAGAGGTCCCTTCCAACCCCCAACCATGCTGGGATAGTGTGAATTGTGCATCTATTTGTAAAGATAAAGTGATTCTTTAGTACTTAAAGAATGATTACACTTTAAAAAATGTAACATACTACTAATGTTTTCCACCTCTGTGCCATTTAAACACAAAAGTTATTATACAATTAGAGAGTAGAACTGAGTAGTACCAGACTTTGACTCTTCCTCTTTACAAAGACTAGCAATTTAAATTCTTTTCTGAAGGTGTCCACACTACATTAAAGGATGTTTAGGCAAAGTTTTTAAGCATTGTGTCTATTACATAATTTGTTTTGAAGGAGCTATACTTTTCTGATTCTTTAAGCTCTTTGTACCTCCCTCATCTCATTTGCACTGCTGGAGATCTTTAAAGCCACTCTCTTCATAGTTAAAAACAACGTAACAAGATTAGGCTGAGAGCCAACAAAATCAACTGTGTGCCAACCAGTCTTCTGAACTCTAATTAGAACATCATTTGTATTAAGCTCCATTTTTCTACCATAAGGACAATATTATTATTATTTCCATGATTGTATCAGTGAGGTAATTATCTATTCCAGGAATATATTGCAAGATAGAAACAATCAAATGTAATACTAATAGGACAACTTGTAGAGTGTTATTAAGAGGCAATTGTTCCAGAATACCATGTATTAAGCTAAAAATGTTTAATAGAAATGCAATAAGGAGATAGCCATTCACAGTCAAGAAGAATGTGATATATGACTGCATACAAGTGTATTTATATTCTAATCTAGTGAAAGACCTTTCCAGGTGGCCAAAGGTTACTACACTTTCTAGTCACCTCTTCTAACTAGCTTTACCATTGGGATCATATCTTGCTCTAAAGACAAAAGAGGTTTTTAAGTCAGCCTGCAAAATATTTCATTTTCAGCCTCTGACTTAAAAATGCTCTTCTGTATTCACTGCTCTTTTTTAATTCAATTTTTGGGATGAATCTGATTACCTGGTTTACTTCTGCTTCCTATGTGCACATATTACTAGAATAAATGATCCCATCCATTCTATATTTAAAATAAATATGTATAGTCTCCTATTTTTGTTTCAATAAGACATTAAATCTCACAGTATCAAGCCTGAGCAAAAGATTCACACTTTTTTACTTAAAAATCAACCTAGAAATTGACAGTTAGCAATGTCAGGCTATCACACAGTTCATTTATTCTAATACCATGGAAGACATGACTACCAAATAGCATTACAGAATCACCTCTTCAAATTTAAGGTTCTATTACCTTTTAGTCAACATTATACTCCTGTACTTTAAAAAGGGGCTGTTGTCTTTGGAAATGAGTGCCACAAGACAAGGGCTGCTGTAATAAATGTGCAGAGACAAGTAGGGAAGTTATTCTCTCTAGCACTGCTCCTCCTAAACACCAGTGAGTAATGAGAAGTCACACATTGAGGAGCAGTAACTTCAGTATTTCCAGCAAGCCTCAGCAATTTTGCTGGTTCTTGCTTAAAAGCTCTTACATTTATACATCACATGAGAGGTCAAGAAGCCACAACCACCTCTGATATATCTAAGTCTCTCAGAGACCAGTTTGGGAATCAATCTGCTAGAAAATTCACAGTTTCTTTATCTTGCTCCTATTTTTCACAGAAGAGTTTTATATCCTCAGGAATTTTTCCCCAGGAGTTAGGAGAACAAAGACAGTGGAAAGACAGGATCAGGAGGGGAAGAAGATTAGGGAAAAGAAATGTTAAGGAAAATGAAAAGTACAAGATGTAGGCTTAATAAGATGGAGAGAAGAGGCTGCAAAGAGGAAAAGTAGGAGGATGCCAGCAGAGCCAAACCAACCCTGTTCTACAGATCGCTGTGGAGAACCTCACAGATTCTGTCAGCCAAGTGGTAAATCCATATGGGAACTCGTTGCTTAAGGCTTAATCAAGCTCAGCTGTAACAAAAACCTTCCTCAATTATTTTTAAAGCCTTTCAGAGTTTATAGTGTTTTGCTTGGTGTTTTACAAGTCACTGGGCTCAATTTCCTTGAAGTTCATTTCTATTTCTGAATCCTCTTAAAGACAACCATATGACTGGAACTTCCACTCGATTCTCCCCAAAACTATATTGCCTCTGCAACTCCTTTTAACACTGAGGAGAGCAAGCTTACATGTTAATGTGTTCAGAAGTAGGTAAAGTTCCTTCCAGAAGAAAATATGATTGATTGTTCCAATGACAGTAATTGCTAAATTTTAGTAAAAGTAACCATTATGGTAATTTTCCTCTGGAAAGAGACATTTAACTAACTTGAGTAACTTGTTACTTTTCAACACATTAACTTGGGCAAATTGAACATTACAAATGTACAGAGTTCACAGACACAACAACAGGCATCACTCAGGGAGTGTGCACACTTCCCATTCTATATGTCAAGTAGTGTTTGCAAATAGTATAAGCTACAAAAAAAAATGTGCATACATCACCCAGCAGTAATTAAAGTGTTAAAAGCAGCTAGCAGCTCCAGTACAGCTATTGCAGAGTCTCCTGCTTAAAAATTCTGACTTCAAAGTAGCAAACTGCAGATCATTATGAGACATTAATTCCTAAGCATCTACAAAGATAAAATGCCAGCTCTGAGAAAGCCATAATAAAAGATCCTCAAAGCAAAGCAGATCAACAGTAAGTCATGGCACACCGTGAAGAGAAGTAGGCTGGTGAATGGCAGACACAGAAAAGCATCCAGAGTACAAAGAACCTGTACAGAACCCTAGAGCTGTAGATCACAACACAGGAGGGAGAGAAAAAGAAAGCCCATTCTGTGGTGGACTATCTGCTGCATCAATATTAGTATTTAAAATTAATATTAGGATTTAATTTCATGTTTTGCTTCTGAGCACCATGGGAATACTAGGTAGAAACTAGTCACAAGTCTGCAGACATGAAAAAGCTGCATGATCTTTTCCAACCTGTTATTTATAAACACTCAATGCAACTTAGTTTGGAGAAACTTCTTATTAAAACTGTAGTTTCTGATAATTAAGAGCTACACCATAAAGTAATATAAGCATCCAAGTTTTGTTTCATACCACTTCACATGAGTTAAAATAGAAAACCTCCACCTTTGCTTTAAAGTTGCTTAAGATAATAATCATTCCTTATGCTTTAAAGGGATTCTTAACTGGGGCTGGCTGAATTTCCATACTACTGAACATCTTTACCCTAGAAAAAGACTGAAATTAATCTGGATTGAAATCTTCTTTTTAAGAAGTTTCCTTTAAATGGAAATATTATAAATTTGAATGTCAATAAATCAGATTTAAAATTTTCTCTTCAACTTTCCCAGCCTCTCTGAAGAAACAGTTTTTTGTAGCTCTGGCTCCTTCTACCTCTTATACCCTCTTGGAACTGCATATAATGTTTATGGTGCAGCACTGTGTGTTTGCAACTTGAGTTTTCCTATATGATGTTGCAAGGAGAAGTAAATCCTTAGCCTTTCCACTAATTTTTCCTTAGTCCAGAACCTGGTTGGAAAACCAATCTGCTCCTTTAGTTTTTCATAGCTTGTAAATGAAATACCAGTAAATAACTCAAGGGAAGAAGGTTTGGGTATGTTTTCCACCCCTACCCCCTCCCCCAGTAAAAGGAGTTACAGAGGAGGTGATGTTTCCATGCTCACAGTAACTTGGCTGGCAAGTCCAGCCCAACAGGTTCTGCCCCCCCAAATCACCAGTAGTGCCACACACTCCTCCCTTCTGAATGCTGCTGACCTTTCAGGTAAGGTAATACAACTATTTCAAGGGGAAATGCTCTAGTCTATATTTTAAGAGGAAATTTTTACAGCTGATTTAGATCAAGGAGCTTCAGTTCAAACTGTGATTTAAGTATTTAGCTGGAATGGTCAATGGTTTCCCCATCCTCTCCATTAGACTTTTAAGATGTAAATAACATAGATGCTATAAGGTGGAGGAAAGAGTAGAGAAAATGACAGAGATGAAGAAATAAAAAGTTACAATATTAATCTGTGTTATCTTAAAAGTCTGCTGAACTGCTTTTCCAGATAAGTTTAGATTACCCTTTTTATTATTATTATTATTTATTTTAAAGAAATGACACCTACAAATTGGTCAATTATTTTTACCTTTTATAACTGAAAGCAACTATTAGGTAGCAAATCCCTAGTGAAAGAAAAGCCCCAGCTCTTGAAGAATCAGAATGAATTGGAAATTCACACAGTTGAAGAAATCTTTCAGATATTTTCAAGATGAAAATCTTTCTACAACTGTTCATCTTCTACTGCATTATAATGAAAGAACACTTAAGAAAATGTCAAAACTACTTTAGTTGTTCAAAGAGAAGTTGAAATTAGAAATAAATCAGTGACTGACACACAAACAGTAATAACCTAGGGCATATGTTAGGAGCTTACTAACACCCATTCCACCATGGAATTTTGTAAGACTATTTTTGTAACACAGTGTCCTAGTTACTTTTGAGAAGAGGAGGAAACTTACAGTTCGAACAGAATTGGCAGTCGACCTCTATAATTAGTCCTTTGTCTTTCCCATATCTTCTCAACTTCACGTGGCAAGCTCCATTGCTTTGCAGAGTACAGGATTTAATTCTTCCAAATTAGCTGAAGGAATTAATCATTTTGTGGTGTCTTTGCAGTTCCAGAGGTGATGGGCTTTACTCAGTGCAACTCAGAACAACGTCTCGAACACAAACAAACCCAACAATCAGTGGTGTAGTGCAGCTTTTCCCTGGCCATGCCAGAAGCACTGCCTATTTCCTGTGAAGAAAGGTCCATGCTGGTCAAGCCACTTTACAGGACCTCCAAAGAGAGAATGCAGCTGGGAAGAGAAACTTTCCAGTGGAGCTCTGGCTGAGCAAAGGGACGTGTCTTACAACTACAGCAGACTGCCATACAGCATCACAGCCTCTTCCCTTCCTTTGCCTCCAGCATCTGAGGTCAGTGAGAAGCAGCAACTGTGGTGAAGGCTCACAATGTAGTAGATAAAAGTGCCAACCAGGCAAACAGAACTTGGGACTTACATGAATAACTCTTGCACATGGTGTATTAAATTTGGCAGGGTTATGGTGAAGAGATGGGGGAGAAATAACATAACTACTATTTGCATTGTGCTAAAAGATTGATTAAGGAGAATTTCTCTCAAAAAAACCACAAAAACCAACCCATAAAGGCATTTAAATTTTATTGAGCTGGCTGTAATTGTCTCAGAAAGTCCAAGCAACACAGAAGCATGCATGAGTTCATGTAAGCCCTCTAAGACTAAGGTAAACAGTACCAGGATCCATCATTTTATTCTGATGTCCAACAATGTAATACATGAGATGTGAATGCCTTTTCTGCTAGGTAATTTGAGGTGAGTGAAACTCTGTAATTCTTTGTAATCTGAAGATAAAATACTTATGAAATGCATCACTTGTCTTAGCACAGTTTGGAGAAAAGGAATGAGCTATTTAAAGTGCCAGATTGTAACACTGACAAGCACAATTCATCCAAGCCTCCTATTTGTCGCCAGTCATTCTGTTGTATCAATACTAAATGTAACTACTTACTATAGGAAATATTTGTTGGTAGGGGTTCTCAGAGGGCAGAAGAATGTTTTAGTGAGTCTGGAAACGTGTTTTGGTTAGATACATTTTCTCTCCCAGAAGATACAACTTGAAGTTCTTCAGAGAAAAAATGGTTCATGGCAAGGCAGATGATACAGAAAAAATTAGTCCAAGGCCACACCCTGGGTTCTGTCCAAGGTGTGTCTCAGGAGTCAGGGTGTAAAAAGTTGACCATTAAGCCTCCTGCAGAATATTGGCTGTTTAGCAAGGAGCCACAATTTAAACTGCAATTCCACAAACACTTTAAGTCAGCCCTTGCACCAAAAAAGCAGTTTTCTTCACCCACTTGCTGGGGCCTTAACAGCAGGAAGATGGAGACCTTCAAGCCATTGTAAATATTTGTAAGGCTAGGAATGAAGTGAGTTCAAAAATTAGTTTAAAACTAACATTTTGTTTTGGTTTGTTTGCTGGGCTAGTTTTAACCCAAATCAGTTCCTCAATCAATTAAGTGTGCAGCTGCAAGAACATTTGTGCAGGGCAGGGCAGCATCTCTTGGCTTATGCTGGCTTAAAGTGTTTGTGGAAGTACAGCACGAGTGTAACTGAAGATCTGCTATAGTCTAACACTGCTAATAATCCACAAATGCCATTCCAGAACACAGAAATAGTTAAAGCATATAAATGGCCTTGCCATGTGCCATGCACAGGGGCCTAACAGAGTAGAGCTTAGAAACTGTTGTAACAGCTTGAAAAATCTGTGAGTTTTAAGGCCACTGTGTGTTATAACATTGAGGACAAGAATCTGCTTCCCAAGTCATTTGCATCACAGTATGGTTGATGATAACAGGATCAATGGACTTAGCAGATCTCTCACAATACAGCTTCCTGAGAAAGCTCATGACACACTTAATGCATTCTTCCCACCTCTCTAACCCTAACCTGTCCTGTCATCATTTGATCCTCTTTGAACCTGTCTGTAATCCCCAACTTCCCTTCCCTGTAATAAGGCCACTTTTAAGCCTTTCAGCTTCTGCTTCAAATTCCCAGTGAATGCACCAAAAGTAATAGAGAGAAGCAAACTGAAGTAACACAAGAATCAAGATGGAAATGCCACTCTGATTTTCCCATTCCTACTTCATTGTAATACAAACACTAGCCACAGACCATCTGAATGCTTTTATTGGATGACCTGGCAAAAAGCTGGACTGCACATGTGCTTCTCCAGAAGCATTATCTTGGAGCCACAACCTTACTGCATCAGGACATGCCACAGTGTCTAGTCTGTTGGAACAGTTTATTTTCATTGCTGTATTGACACAACAATTCCCCCAGCAGTATTCCAAGAGTTAGGAGCTATCTGTTAGAACTTGCATGAAAAAATGATTTCATGCTGACCTATTTACCACCTGTTTTACACAAGATTTTCAACTTTTGATAAAAGGGTTGTCATTACATTCTACTTCTATATAAAAGAAAAATCTTCACCAAAAAGCATGTCTTTTTCTGGTACAAAAATCAAGTGGAATTTAAGTAAAGCAATTACACAGAAGACTAATCACCTGCCAAAATACATACAGAGACATACATTCTATATTGTGCTTATCACCCTAGGTTCTTCTCAGGTGGGAATCAGCTAATAGGGATTAAAGATAACAGCATGCTATTATTCAAAAATAATAGTGAAAAAAAAAGGCTATTTCAGTATTTTGAAGCTTGTTTGCTCAATATTTGACAATGTCTTCACTACAGTCTGTACTCTAGGAAGCAAATCTTGTGCATGAGAACAGTTTCTCTTGGGCTCAATGATCTTAAAGGTCTTTTCCAACCTAGATGATTCTATGATTCCACTATCACATATAGCTGATATACAACCTGACAACCCTAAGAAGATCCACAAGTAAAGTAGTTATTTATACAATTCCTAAAGATACCTGGATAATTCCCATTATGGGATTAAGAAAATACACAGCAAATGACCCATGGACAGCATAATAGTGTACACTGAGCAGAAAAGTTCTCCAGAGTTGCTCAAAGTTACTGCAGTTCAGTGACATCAACTTCATTAAACCTGCTCCAGAAGTGCTGATGAACTGAATGCTGCCATATGATTTAGTTGGAAAATGAGGAGGAGTCTGCTCTCACATCTAATTTGGTTTCTCCCATCACTGCTGCAGGAGGCAACATGGTTCTATAAAATTCTTCCATGCTAGCTAATACAGATAAAACAACCAACCACAAGTTAATCCTTCCCTCCAACAGCACAGCTGCTTACATGACTCAGGGAATTGCCTAATATTTTAATAACAATAAAACATGTAAGCCAATACAGATTGGGACTATTAGTTGTAACAGATCATTAAAAGAACCAAACAAGAAGAACTGCCTCTTTTCTTTCACTTGCCTTAGCCAGTGCCTGAAAACTTAGAATCTTAGAATGGTTTGTGTTGGAAGGGACCTTCCACTAGAGCAGGTTGCTCAAAGCCCCATCCAACCTGGCCTTGAACACTTCCAAGGATGGGGCATCCACAGCTTCTCTGGGCAAACTGTGCCAGTGTCTCACCACCCTCACAGTAAAGAACTTCTTCCTTACATCTAATCTAAACCTTCCCTCTTTCAGGTTGAAACCATCACCCCTTGTCCTGTCACTACACTCCCAGGTAAAGAGTCTCTCTCCATCTTTCTAAGTAGATCCTTTTTAAGTACTGAAAGGCTGCAGTAAGGTCTCCCTGGTATCTGAGCTTTCTCAAGTGTGAAGCACTCAGCATGACTTGAACATTCAAACTTTGAGTATTCTCCATAAAGAAAGTCAAACAGGGCAGTGCCATGTAGAATTCCAGGAGAAAAAAACCCTGATCTTTCAGCCCAAATTGCAGCCAAGCAACTGTTCCACTGGAATAAGCCTTCAAAATCATGAGAATATCTTTCCTGAGAGCTGTTTAAGCTTCCTTAATGCTCTTAATCCACCTTAATATTGAAATGCTAGACACACTGGCACCCACCTTCCAACTTCCAAATAGCTGGTCAAGTGTCTGAGAGTTTCTTTTCTCTCAGTGTAGACCTTGACAGGCATAGGCAAACTGAAGTTTTCCACAACTGTGCTTGTGGCCTTCAAGAAACAATTTACTGGAAGTGCAAACCTCTCATCAACTTTTACTAAAAACAGACTATGATACTGGTGAAACAACTAAATAAACCTTTCTGGGGAAAAAAACCCAAAAGACTTTATTTAGGAAACAGCCCAGAAAGAGACCTCTGATTAATAGCTCTACAGGCTATGGCTATATTAATTAATTCATCAGTATTCACAGTTAAAAGAGGAATTAAGGTCTTATGGCTGAGGCAATCCCTGTTTGTATATCAATTCCAGGCCAAAAAGGCCCCACTTTCATTTTAGACCTTTAGAAACTTCATTTCCTGTCAACAAATGTATAATCACTACCAAACCATTCATACACTCATCATCAGAAGGGACCAAGAGCTTCAAATTCATGGTGTTCCAAAGGAATCATTCAAACATTTTGGGGCAAGCATGTAAAAATGATTTAGTATCCATGTGTGTGTATTTCAGCTTCCAGAGAAAACAAAAATACTTTCCTCTCTGGAGTTTTATGTAAGTTAATTACTTGATGTTCCTCAAAAAAGGTGTATGCACTGTGTGTCACCAAAAAAGAACCTCAGAAGGATGTTTTCCTTGCCTTCAAAAACTGGAGTGCAAAAAATGAGCCTTTCTATTAGAAAGGTTGGCTGCTATGTAATAAACTTCCTAGTTAAATGGAAAATAGGTTAGGTTTTATGCATTTTTAAATATCTGAACTGAAACAACACTAAAGAGGAAATGGAATTTTGTATTCCCAGACATGAAAATATTACTTGTTCAATATCTGAATTGTGATTATTATAATTTGCAGATGAATCTACTAATAAACCTTGCTAAACTTTGAATCCCAACAGCACATCCCAGCCCTGATAACAAGCACACTCAAGCTTCTCCACCCTCGCCCCTGGGGGCACTTTTCTATGTGTTTCATTTTGATTCAATGAGCAAAACAAATCTGATTTTCTCTAGAACCTACATGGTGTACCTGCCACTAGTGCTATACCTTCCATTGGGTTCACATCAACTGTTTCTATTACTAAGAAACAGAACTGTAGAATCAGCAAGGTTGGGAAAGACCTCTAAGATCATCAAACCCAACTGTTAACCTAACCCTGCCAGGTCACCACTAACCCATGGCCCTCAGCACCACATCTCCAGGGCTTTTCAAACCCTCCAGGGATGGTGACTCCACCACTGCCCTGGGCAGCCTGGGACAATACTTAACCATTCTTACAGTGAAGACATTTTCTTAATGTCTAACCTAACCCTGGTGCAACCTGAGCTTATCTCCTCTCATCCTGTCACTTGTTACCTGGGAGAAGAGACCAACCCCACCTGGCTCCAGCCTCCTCTCAGGGAGTTGGAGAGGGTGAGAAGGTCTCCCCTGAGCCTCCTCTTCTCCAGGCTAACCAAGCCCAGTTCCCTCAGCTGCTCCTCACAACACTTGTGCTCTAGACCCTTCACCAGCTTCACTGCCCATCTTTGGATGCAGGGACACTTGATTAAATGTCTTTGGCTTCTGAAAAACATAGATACATTACCTGTGACAGTGTGTCTGACTTCCTTTTGCTCCTCCAATACCATTTATAACAAAAGGAATATATATCTACAATTTGTGATTAAACTCTGAAGTTAAACTACACATGATATTGAAATTGTCAGTCTAAAATATGCAATTCTTTATCAACCTATATATATAGATATATATAGATATATATACAAAGACTGTCTAAGTAAATGCTAAACAGATATTATTTAAAACCTAGCACCACTGTCAGGACACTGCAGCAAAAGAAATCCCTTGTCAGACAGTTTAAGAATTCAACAAAAATAATGGTGAGAAGATCCCAATGTTGCAGGGCTTTTGCTTTCTGTGATGAACACAGAGGTTTTTCTAAAGAGGTATATGTATTATCACCTGATATTCTGAGAAGGAAAAGCTCTACACAGACCTGAAGAACCTTGCTTTCATAACACAGTTTAGAGATTTAGGAATTCATCCTGGAATCTTCATGGCACTTCCATACAAGGATTGTGTAGTATAAATGAAGACTATAGTACAATACCTAGGAAATTTGATTTTACTGGGAAATACATGATAAATGCCACAGTAATAAAAAACTGTGACACAACAAACTGCCTCTAAGAGACAATGCAGTGTCTGAAAGCAACAGGAAGCTCTAGCTGGATGATCTTTTCTGACAAGACAGTGCAAATCCTAGAAAGAAACATCACTCTGCCCTCCAAGAAAATAGGTTAGATATTTTTGAATCTCTGCATGAGTATTTTAAGGAAACAGAAGTCTGGATAATAGATCAAAAAAGAAACAGAATCATTGGTGTCAATGCAGCCTTTAATGAAAATGACTTTAAGGAGATTGTATTTAAAGTGCTAATTTCTGTGAAGTTTTGTATCTATGTGTTTGGTTTTAAACTTGAGGCAGGGAAATGCTCACCTTGGTGTGGGTCTGCAGGCTCCCTCTGATTCCATTATCAAGGAATTTGTCACACACACAAATCCACTATAGAAATAGCTTTACACCACTCAACACAGGCCAAATCCTATCTGGACTTGTAGTTATCTATAGTTATTATATTACTATAGTCACATGAATAAAGTGAGCACACTTTAGTCAAACCCCAAAACACCTGAATTCAAACCAGGGCTATGATTTCAGCACTTCTTTATCTTTGTGGATTTCAGCAGGATTCAACAACTACATGTCAAATGTTTAAGATTCATCACAAGCTTAAAAGGAGAAAATTGTGATGGATGTGTGTTCTGACCCAACCCAAAAAGCTTTTGATTTCATCTCAGTTCATCAACATTTAAAAGGTTGAATAATTCTACATTTTCTGGTGCTTTAAAGCTGTGTTATCCATAGAACTGTAAAATACCTGAATTGGTTTGGAACTGAGTAAAAGAATCCAAAATCAGGAATAAATCTGTGGTACTATTATTGATCTCTCCAGTAAACTAAAACTGAAGATTTGTATTAAGTCTCTTTTAAAATAGTATGAGTTTCACAGAAGTTATGCATACTCAGATGAAAAATAACTTTAGGGCAGTTATTTACCCTTTTGTGCTAAAAAATTAGGCTGTCCTTGAGTATTTGCCCTTTCTCTCACAGTGTGGAAAGTTAAGCTGGCTGGTAAGGAGAAGATGCCTGAAAGAAATCACTTTCTTTCTGGTTTGGTCATTTAAGGTTTGGTTCTGTAAGGGCAGTTTCTGAGCATGGTCTTCTATTCCTTCAGAGTTTCAAAGGGTAAATTCCTCATCTCATGAAGGAAGATTAATGAGATAATGACAAGGGTTCTATCTGGTGATTTTCCTGCTGATATTATAAACCCATTTAAAAAGTGCTGGTATAGATGCTGTGAATGAGTCTTGCCCAACAGCTTCTTACCTATAATGCTGGTTTTGCATAAACACTATTGATCCAGTGGGAAGTGTGGAAAGAGCAAAGATACAGCTGAAATCCTCTATTTCTAGGAGTGCTCTGAAGAGAAAAAGGAGACATTGCTGAGTTTTAATTCTTCTCATTATTCCCTAGAAGGAAAGTTCTATTTGTGCTGCCTCCAGGCAAAGTACCATCCCACATGAACAACAGAATGAAACTAAGATCACAGCCATTTCATCTTGCTGCTGCTCCTCCTGCACAGAAGCTCTCCACAGATGCTTAAGTCCCTGACACTGTATCTTCAGTGCTCATATGTCATGGTAAATGATTCATTAAAAATGCATAGACAGATTGATCTTAGAAGAGGGGGAAAAGATCTGGAGGCAAAAGGCAAATAGAAATGAAAAGCCAAAAGGTAGAAAAGGCAAACATCCCCAAAATTCACCTGAGAAAGGCAAGCAAAAAGACATTGAAAAGGAAAGAGGAGACAGCAACTGTGCTGACATTTAGCATCTCTACTTGGGATAAAACTTGTCCTTTTACCAGCAATAAAAGCAACAGCCTAGAGAAAACTCTAAGCCCTTAAAGCATTTTGCATCAAGTTCCTCACAAAAATGGCAGGCAATTTCTGCTAAAGTCTGTACATATTTGTTCCCAATGACCTAATTATTTGGTTTTAAATTGTAATTAGATGGGTGCAAATCCCTAATGCAGGTATAGATAACTCTATCAGTACTGTGCCTGTATTGACATTACTAAGGAAACATTATGGTGCTGGATCCATGCAACAAAACTGGGGTTTATTGTTTGCATAGCAAAAATGAGCATATTTGTACCTCTCTTTATTTTCCTATGCTATGCTAGGTAGATCTGCAAAGGATTGGATTTGAAGCTTATGTGCAGCACCAGTGGGGCTGAAAACAGGCTGATGCTTCTGGAGTGGTATGAAAGTAAGTCTGAGCAGGCTCCTCAAACCTAGTCCAAGAGTCATCCTAATTCATAAACCACTTGCCATGCTCCCTGTCAGCCTCAAAGTGGGAAGGAAAAGAGAGAAAAATATGCTTCATCTGTAATTCCTATGGTCCTGATAAACATGTGATTGACATGACTAACCCTATGCAATTACTGTCCTTATAATATTTTCTGGGTGGCCAGAAGGCTTTACTCTGCTAAAGGAATCCTGAAAGCAAAAAACCATCCAAGCTTAAGAATAACAAGCTACTTGAGTAAGAGACACCTCCTTCCTAGGACATTCATGCAAATGGGATTATACAGGTGACATATTTCTTCTAAGTTTATTAAAGACAGTGGGTAAAATAGGAATATGGCCCAAAATTCACATTCAGCTGGTAAAAAAATTACAATGAATCCAAATACCTACAATGGGAAGTGTGTATACATACATTCACACACACACACACACACAGTAGCAATATTTTTAGCTCTAATTTCCTACTCATGTGGCAACATGATGAGCATTCTGAAGAAGCTGAGCCAAGTGAAAATACAACCTGCAGAACAGGTCATGTTTAAATATTCTGCTATTGAAGAATATTAAAAACTACAGATTAAGTAGGAGTGTTGTAATACATTAATTAATCCTTGTAAATCATTCTGAAATACTTGGATAAAAGATGGCATAAAAAGTGTTGCCACATGTCTTGATGATTCTAGATGTGCCCAATCCCTTAAACCTTGCTTTGCTTTTTGGACATTTCCAATCACCAAAACTGTCATCACTGAAGGAATTTAGCCTTGGCAAATGTTTGAACACAGCAGAGAAACACCAGGGGTGCCCAAATCCTGACTAAGACCTCAAGCAGACACCTCAGTAGAGACTGAAATATCTACATTTCTTCCTGTCTGAATCCAAATGCTGGTGGTGGCTCAGCAGGTCTAGTTACTGAACACCTCTGTTGCTCAGTGGATTAGCACAGCTCAGAGAGCTTGACAATGTTACTCAGCCTTGACTGGGCTGTATATTCACACATGTGAAAAGGCTTACACATCATATTCCCTCAAATCTACTATCATCTAGTATTCACACCCCCCAAAAAACTTAAGATCATGCCATTAAGCAGTCTGAAAAGGAAGGTATCTGCAGTCACTCAATAAGGGCTTGGACAGGATGACCTCTGAGGGTCTCTTCCAACTCTAACCATTCGATTAGTCTATAATTCTGGGTAGAATCACTTGATACCTATCTGGGGTTTGTGAATGCCATGACCAGTTTTCAGATAACTTGGTACTTCTTGCTCATGCAAGCACAAGCCTTTATAAAATACAGAAATTAAAGGCCAGCATTAAGGCTCTTATTTTTTCCTGCATTAATCTCTAGATCTAAGAGACGTCTTCCTTTTTATTGAGCAACAAGCAACACATTTTATGGCACCCATTTAAAACTAGAAGTGTAGGGAGTGTCACCAAAGTCACAAAGGAGGGAAACCACTGTCTTTAAGGGGGATAACTCAGTGCAAAAGTCTTTTATCTAAAGGGACACAAAGTATCACCAATGTACATACTGTCCCCACAAGGTGAGAACACTGGAAATTCTTCATCCTTCCTGCCCTCTCCCTCCTCCAAACCCAGCCCACGTGCTGCTTTTGTGGAGCTCATTCTGCTCTTGCACAGCATGTAAAACAATATAGTGTTGTGCCCATCTCAGGATCTTCTAAAGGCTAGCTCACTACAAACAATTACTGCAAGCTGCTGGTCTGTGGTAGGCACAGGACAAACAATAAAAGGAAACAGCAGTTTGTTGTGATTTGGGGGAGGCTAAGTGAGCTGCCAGAGGCAGGAAGCACAGCCACCCCATGAGAAGAGCACCATGGTTTTTAGGGTGACCGGTGCAAACATAAATAATTGCACGTGATATGCTGTGTAGGTAGCAACACCTATTAATGTAGTGTATTGGTGTGACAGTGCCCGAGAGCAAGGCTGTAAAACACACTCTGGATCATGTGGCAGCAACGATCACCCCGAGGAACACGTCTGTCATGGGGACCACCACAGGTCCCATCCCACAGAACCCCAGCACGGTGGGGGTTGGAAGGGACCTCAGGTTATCATCTAGTCCAGCCCCCCTGCTAAAGCAGGGGCACCTAGAGTAGGTTGCCCAGGATCACCTCCAGCTGCCTTGGGAATCTCTCCACACAAGGAGACTCCACAACCTCTCTGGGCAGCTTGGGCCAGGGCTCCAACACCCTCACACCAAACAAGTTAAGATCTTCTGTTCAGGTGGAACTTCGTTTGCTTCAATTTGTGCCCAGTGTCCCTTGGCCTGTCCCTGGGCACCACTGAGTAGAGCCTGGCCCAACCCCTTGCCTCAGCATTGAGCAGCTCCTCTCTGGGGCTGCTCTTCTTCAGGCTAAGCAGCCCCAGGGCTCTCAGCCTTTCTTTCTCTCAGAGATGCTCCCTGTCTAGGCGCAGCAGTGCTATTCCAGCATGGGGCAGCGAGGCAGACAACCGTGACAGCCACGTTTATCACTACTGGTAACAACTCACAACCTCACACCAGGTTGTTTTGGGGGGCACTATTTATTTTTTTTCCCCCACGGCTCACCTGTGGAGGGCCGCGGTAAGGCAGAAAAGCTCCCGAACACAAAGAACAAGGTGAATTAATAATGACGGGGAAGGTGGGACCGGGAGGCGCCAGCTCTCCTCCTCCTCCGGCGCCGGCAGGGTGAGCGCAGCGAGCAGGTGCCAACCTAGAGTAGGCCAGGCCCGTCCCTCACACCTGCCGCCCTGGACGGCCTGGCTTGGCTTGGCTTGGCCTGGCCTGGCCCGGCTGCCTCTTCCTCCTCCGGGCGGGCACCAGCCGTGTTTTAGCCCTGTGAACAGCATTTTTGCAGTGACTTCTCCCTCACCGACCACGGCTCTGCGGAGCTGGGACTGGAACGGAGCAGCAGGGCAGGAAGGGCGGGAGGAATGCAAGCGAGGACCTCGCCCAGGGGCGGGCCGGCGGACGCGCGCACGCGCACGGAGCCGCGTGGGCGCGCCCGCA
>VWZX01001038.1:40144-122515 GCA_013399015.1 Galbula dea | reverse complement strand
CCCTCCTCCCCAGCGGCTGGATATTGCATTTTTTTTTCTTTTTTTTTTTTTCAGTCGCTCTTCTGTGTTTAAATACCAAATATAGCCTCTCGGGAGGGGTGGGGGGAGCGGGGAGGGGATGGAAATCTTTTAGAAGAATTCGAAATCTTGCTGGGATTCGGGAGTGCTGCTGTGGCACGGCCCGGGAGAAGGACTGCGAAGGGGAGATGTGCGGCTCTCGCTGACTGGCAGAAAGACTAGAAGAGATTTGCCACTTTTCGGCGAGCCCGAAGGTTGGTTTCTTACCAAACTGCTGTTTCTCTCTTTTTCCTCTTCTGGGTAACGCTAAATCAGTCAGCATTATCAAAGGAAACCGAAGTGTTGCCCACGTGTAGCTGGTGGCTTTCTGGGTTGTGGGTTGTTTTTTTTTTTTTAAGGTAGTTTTTATCAAGAAACTGACAAAACTTCCTCCCTTCACCCGGAGGCTTGTGAGGTTTGAAACTGAAATGGAGCTACTTTTCTCCCAAACACTACATTTTGTCTGAGGGGGAGCCAAGACGAAAACATCGTGTTTACTTGATCCCGACACTGGGCACCCACGAGGGATGATGCTTCACAGAGCTTGACGTGCAAAAGCAAAGTTGGAAGGTGCTCAGAGACTTCATCATGTCCAGCAGCTTAATTGTTGACTTTTTTGTTGTTGTTGTTTAAAGAGGATTCGTAGCATACTTTCATGAATTAAATTTTGCCACCGTCTGTACAGAAGCCAAATGACACGTGTGTTTTGAAACACGGTTCCAAATATATCCATCCCTCAACCCGGATTCTCGCTAGAAGGAGCCGGAGGGAGATCGTCAGTGTCTAAAGAAATCTGATTTTACTGTTTGGTGAACATTGATCTGCAGCAGAAATGTTGCTATAGATTGCTTTATAACGGGTCAGCAAGAAGGGAGATTTTCCAGCTTGCAGGACCTAGGAAACCGGATACTTAAAAGTCACTTAAATGTTTTAACAGCGTTGGAAAATGGGAGCTGCTACTAAGTTGGCGTTCGCTGTTTTTCTTATCTCTTGTTCTTCAGGTAAGTGAATCATCTTGGTATTTAACCGTAAGGCTTTTGGGGTCAGCGCTTGAAAACCTGGGGTAACTTTGCCAATTAGTATGAATGAGGAAGAATGTCTTTTTCAGATGACAAAAGTGATTGTAAAGGCAAAAGCTGTTTTCGTCGTTATTAAAATGTAGAAACCATGAGCACTTCAAAGGCTTGCAGCGCTTGGGTTTCGGAGCAGTTGTGTGGAACAAACGTGGAGACATAACCACCTAGTGTCACATAGAGTAAATCCGGCAGTGCAATTGTTGGTGTTTCGTGGTGGGTTGGTATTTGGATTTTGTTTTTTAAGTAAGAATAACCCCGCTGAAATAATCTTAAGGTCAATTAGATTTCTTATTCCGGACCATTCACGGTTGAATGGCAACCTTCCTTAATGCTTCATTAGTTGAGAATAGGTGCTGCTCTGACAGCAGTAGCTCGTCCTTTAATGATAGCGAGGGGTGTGGGTATGTATGCAAAGAATTAGGCTGAAAAGGCAGACTTTCGGTTTCTGAACGACAATCGATAACGTTCTGCATTTTGCTGCTCGCTACAGCACTGCCTCGGAGTGCCAAAAAAAGAAAAATCTATTCCTTTTGCTCTTTAAATCAGCAGAAGTTGAGTTTCAAACGCCAGCTCTTGAGTCCTGAGAAGCCAATGGAGTGCGAGGGCTTCCCCGTGCTGCTGCTGCTGGAGGAAAAATGGCATGATAGCAACCAGTGGTTGAGGGAACTGTTGGTCCACTTCTGCTGGGAGCTCCAGCATGTTCACACAAAAACTATGAGGAGGTGCATAGCAGGTCTGATAGTGGTTTATTTGGCAATCCTGGACTGTATGCTTACGCTTTGGATGTGTCTCTTCCCCTCTGCATAGATTTAGCTAGGGTTTATAATGCTCTTGCAGGGCGTGCGAAGTTCCCCTCGTTTATCAGCCTGAAAGCTACCAGAGAAGTTCTCGGCTCTCCAGTGTAACCGGTGCAAGGAAGTAATAGGAGCCGTAGAACAATGCCTTTTAAAATTTCAGCGTTATAATGTACAGGATTTTGCTGAACAGGACGTTTTCTTGTGGTTAGTAAATGGATAGTCTAGTCTTGTGTCTGTAGTGGTATTGATCAATTCCGTGTGTGCTAAATGTGCTGTGAAATGGCGAGTGCTGCCAGAAATAAACAACAACAAAAAATCCTCTCTCTTTTAACCAGATAAATAACAGAGCAGGTTAAGGACAGACAGAGCTTTTTTCCTTCTTTCAGAGGATACCATTTATTCCTCTCTTGAAACAAAACATACTTTCTTCTGCCAGCTTTGCCTTGCAGAAGACACATCTTTCATGTTTTCCTAGTATTTTATTTTTAAGTTAATCCAGCAACGTTAGTCTTAATTTGGGAGAATTTTCTGTAGGGAAACTTTTATTCCTCTCTTCACTGACAGTTCCTGAAAGACTTGGTGCCATCTGCTCTTCATGTCTGTCTCTCCCTTCCACCATCCTTCTATTAAGATCTTTTTGCCTAGAGCACAGAAGAGTGATCTTGTTGACACTACCTATCATGCCCATTAAAAGGAAGGATTAGGCAACAAAAGCTGTCTTTTCTTTATCAGTTCTTGCTCAGGTTCTTCTTGGTAAGGTGAAATGACTCTTTCTGTTGCCTGTGAAGGTGGAATTCATCTTTGCTAAACGAGCAGGAAACTGGCTGCAATTCAGACTGCTTCTCATGTTAATGACATTGTTTTGGTGGTTATTCCAATATTACACATTAAGTGTTCCGGTATTTTAACAATTATTAAACTATTTTCTACTTGCCTACAATTTTAGACTATCTGCAGTCCTGGTGCAGAGCTAAGAATAAAGAAATTCAACAGTAAGCTTTTGTTTTTATGATCAAAATCATACCATTATGTAAGCTTCTAGCACACAGTACAGGCATTTTGAGAAGTCGTGTTTCTTCCCTTAATCGTGACTTACTTTGCTTTCAAATCATACCTGCTCAATTCTAACATCACTGTCAGAAGAAGTTGTTTCTTCTCCAGTCTTTAGTCTGAAAAAAAAAGTCTGCCCTGGCAGTATTTCAGAATATTGACACTGGCTGAAGAAATCTTAAGAGTTCAGTTGTGAAGATACCTGGCTTGGCTTTCTGCTGTATGCAGTCTCCAGCTGCTCTGTGTGTGTGTGTGTGTTGGGGAGTGGGAGTGTTTGTTTTCTCTGTTAGTTTTTATTTGCAGCTGTTTTCTGCAGTTGTTTACATAGCCAATTAATACTAGTGTTCTTTAAATAGGTGAAAATATTGTGGGTTATTTTTCTGGGTGGTAGGTGTGGGAGTGGGCTTTAAGTTGAAGGCATTTTATCTTACTCTCTACAAACTGCTGTATGAAATCCTGTAAATGTACTTCAACTGGATTAGGAATTTCCAGTGACTCTAATCTTTGCTAAGAGAGTGAAAAATATTTCCTGTGACTAAGATATTTGAAAAGGAGCATCTGTGTTATGTTATCAGGCTTTAAAATATTTGTAGATGCTTGGCTAAAAGTGGGTGTAGGTTTGCACCCGTTTGTGCTAATTGAAGAGAATCAGATGAGTGCATTTTGACTAAACATGAAAACAGTGTGCTCAGGTCAAGGTTCTCCTTGTGCCCTCTAATATAATTGTTATAAAAACCCGTGTGTCTTTTTGATTTACTAAAGAAGAGAAGATCCTGATGTTATAATAAAACATGAGCAATTGAACATCCTTCTTATGCTTCTTCTGTAGGCGAGGCAAGATTGTAGGTGAGCTTAAAAAGAGAAAATAAAATAGCTTGTTCATCAAAGAACACTTCTCTTTAGGTATTAGCTATGCTCTGCCCTCCCCCAGGGAGATGTTTTTGTCCTCTAGTTTTCCTCATTGCTGAGTTTCCAGATTTCAGGAAGAGGCTATCTATACTGTGAAAATGTGCTCTGATGTTTCAGAATATATAACCTCTGCAGCTGAAAACGTGGGTGATGTTGAAGTAATGGCTTGCCTCTAACCAAAATCTTCTGTTGTGGATGCAGTTGTTTTTAACATCATGCAGTTCCTTTTGTTATACTTAATGGTTTGGGAACGTGGAGTTTCTCTTCTCTTGTGAGCTACCTGCTCTGCTTTGGGTACCTGAGTGTTCCATCAGCAAGGTAGTTTTACACCTCCAGCTCTTTTAAAGGAGACAAGACCTGTCATTGTTAAAATTCACTTAGGTTAAACTAATGCTAAAAATCACCTAAGCAAAAGGAAGCACATCAGAGAAGTCTTGGTTTTCTCTTCTTCCTCCCCCCTCACTAATGCTGGATCATTCTCAAACCACTCAGAAAGTCTCGAGTAATTTTGCTAAAGAAATTGGCAAGTCAAAGATGCCATTGTAGCTCAAGTTGCATTTTCACTGCATGGGGAACATTTTAGTCTGTGATTTTTCATTTATTATTCTCCTGTCTCACACTGATTATAATTAGGGCAAATAGATTCTTTTAGTTGTTTCCCCAAGAAAAATCTAGGTAGACCTGTAAAGCCCAAGATACTGCTGTGGCTTCAGAAGCTGGATGGTTAGGTGTTCTGAAGGAATTGAGGGGTGGGATGCAAGACTGTTTTCTTTCATTTTACACCTTTGGTTGTCCTTTCATTATGAAGTTGATAGCACTTGAAAATCCTGCCAAAGGTTTAGGTTTGTGAAACTGTCTCTGCTGGTATGTTCTCTGCAAGCTGTCCATGGTTGTGGTTGGACTCTAATCACTTGATTGCGCAGGCAGAGCAATAAACCACTTCAGCCTTAGTACTGCTTTTACAGTAAAATCCTGCTCAAGATTCCTTTTTTATGAGTGTACACCTTTCTGTGTGAAGTGTCTTAATCATTGGACAATGCCCCAGTGCTCTTCATGTTGCTGGTTTGAGAGCAGGACTTGTCAACCTATCTAATACTGTCTTCCAGCATGGCCATGTTCACATAGACATAACTGTTGTGTAGTACAAAGTTTCGTGGTTGATGAACTCCAGGTTGATGTTACAACTTTGACTATAGATGAAAACTCTCTGATTTCAATGTTATCTGTTAATACTTAAAAACAGTGACAAACCTTAAACCTTCTGGGTTATGAAAAGTAGCTGTACTTGTGTTAGTGCAATAGTAGAACTTGCAAGTGTTGCTTGACGAATGTTTCCAGAGAGATGCTGCTCTCATGGGTTTATTTTCATGTTTACCTTTCAGACACTAGTCTTTTCTTGTAGAAAAAGCTTGAATAAGTTTGCCTTTAAATGCTGGAAGCTCTGTATATTTGGGGGAAGGTGTTCTGTGTGAGGGGAAAGCTATTTTATGCTATATGGAGGAGCAAGAAGGTCATTATTCACCATGACTACAAGTAATAGTTTTTAGCTGGTTTTAATGGAGGGTAGTTGAATGACTTTTCTCTTCCCCTACCTTTCTGGAATCTGGAGATGAAATTCCTTAGGTGATGTGTTTGGATGATTTGTAAATGAAGGTAGACAAATACGTTTCTTTTTTCCCTCTGTTGTTTAACTTTTGTCATACCATTAATTGTAGGTGGAGGGGGAAAGAAACCAACAGTAACTCAAGTGTTTTCTGTTCTTACCCATTCTACCTTCTCTACTGACCTTTTACACTTAAGTTTTGACCATGTCTGGCTTTCAAATCCCACAGCTTATTTCTCTTTGGAATTGAAATTCAATTCTATTCCAAATCATTATTATGAAGTTTCTAGGCATAGTGTCTGGATCTCTTCAGAGAGAGCAGTTGTCGTTGTTCACAGACACATGTCGTGGACACAACATGCAAAAGTAATGTTTTGGAGACCAAATGAGTCCTGGGTACTTATCCTTGGGAGATCATCTGGAGAATAATCATTATAACATGGGCTGTAAAAAGATAGAGGTTGACAAGGAAATGTGATTGTGGAAGAGATTTCTTGGGGAAGGAGAGATGTGTTTCCACTGCTTAATTAACAGAAAGCAGATTAATGCAGATGTCTGCTTTAGCTCCTTGGTAGCATACATGGTCTGTTAGCTATCTGATGTTCCTGAAAATGAGAACTCTTTAAAAAGATCAAGAAAATTACAGATTTTACAGCCAAGTTCTTGTGTGATGAAATCTTAATGTGTTTTTGTTGCCTTGGTGCTTGAAATTCAGCACATCTTATTTCCTGTTATTTCCATATGGAAATTGAAGTGTTACTGGATGCCACTGACTTTATGTGGCATCTCTTATCTTCTCTCCCCTACGCTGTCTGTGTGAGGCTGGAGATTTGGGTTTTTTCTCTTAGAAACAGTTTGTGACTGCAGTGCCAAACAACAGAGCATATTTAGGCTTAATCCCACAGAAAATGAATATTTACTGCCATGGTGTTTACATGGGATATCTCTGTGGCTAAGAATCCCAAATGTACATTGGATACCACTGCAGTTAATTGTTGTAATAGTTTCACAGTAAAGTAAGCCCTGGTGAGAAAGGTCAACATTCATGGGTTTCAGTTAAAGCTGTAACTGGAAGCAGGTAGTCTGGCTAGGAAAAAAAAAATAGACAATTCACTTGCTGACTGGAGGCATAAATCTTTGGTTATGTGGTTAGGGGTAGTTCAAAAACACTTGGAAATGAGGGAAGTGTTTGTGGGAAGACTACCTGTTCCTGCAGCCAGGAGCAGTTAGAGGTAGCACTGGTATTGTTAGGATGAGACCTACTGAGGCTGGGTGTTGGAGTCTTGAAGTACTTCTTTGGACCTGACTCTAGTTAGGTGCTGTCACAAAATACTGAATCACTTTAGGTGGTTCAGTGGAAGAATGTACCTTCTCTTTTTATCTTTCCTTTCTTAATTACTATCTCTCAGCTGTCCCAAATTAATCCCATTTTCAGACTCTCAGTCAGAGGGCTGAGCAGGATGGTAGCCTTCACCTCTGTCTGTGGCATTTTGTGATGGTCTTCCTAATGAACTGTGATGCTGTTGCTTTCAGGCAGAACCTTTGTTACAGAGAGAATGAGCAAGTGACATACTTAGACTTGCAGTGATGCCAGCCAAGGTCTGAGAGATGGCTGTGGTGTAACTGACATCTTAGTGACTTTACAGTGTGGCAGGGGAAGAACAGGGATGCTTGTCTGTATTGCCAGCTCAATGCCTTCTGGATTTTTGAGGGTAAATGAAGTATTGCTGAATTCTAAAAACTTGCCTTCTGGAAGTACTGGGATTCTTGTATTTACTAGTTAAATTGATGTGAGATAACCTGTTTCAATCAGGATGCAAAGTCAGTCCAAAATTGTAGATTCAGTGTTATTCTTGAGTTATTCACTAAGAACACTTCTTAGAAACTACATGGGCTTGGCCTTCATGTGATGTTGAGTACCTTTAGTCCTGCTGACTGCAGGGGGAGGTTGGACTAGTTGACCTTGGAAGGTCCCTTCCAATCCAAACCATTCTGTGCTGTGTAGCCCAAGGGCCAGTGAAAGGTCCCTGGGCCTGTTGTGATCTGTGGTATAGATCCATGATTTGAAGTTAAAATGCCTGCTTTGTGTTTAAAGATTGTTTCAATTTTAGATGCCTGTTGAAAGTTTCCATGCAGGAACAATTGATGGTTACTGTAATCTTGCAGTCTCCCTGTTTTTTAATGTTGCCTCATAGCAGTGGCTCTGAAGAGAAATGATGGTTTCCTACTTGAAATGACCTTTAAAATCCTAGCAGCATAGATTCATTTGGGTCATCAGATGATCTTCTGCAGCATCATGCTTGCAGCAGTGAACCTCCAGGTTCTTTTCAGCAGAGCTACTGCCTAGTCTGGCAGTTCCCACTTGTACTGATGCAGAGGGTGCTCTATCCCAAGGCTCAGGATGTGACCTTTGTCCTTGCTGAATTTCATGAGGTTCCTGTTGGCCCACTCCTCTAATCTGTCTAGGTCCTCCTGAGTGGCATCACTACCATTGAGCATCCCACCCTCTGGCATTGTCTGCAAACTCCCCAAGGTGCCTTACACCACCTCCTGCAGCCATCTGTGAAGGTATGGAAAGAGATGGAGCCTCGGGTAGGCCCTTGGAAGGACAGTGCTTGTGATTCTTCCCATCTCGCTATGGCCACGTTCCTCACATGAGCAGTTCAGTTCCATTCACACCCTGGTTGTATCTCCAGCTTTTACTAGCTCACATAGCTAATTTTAACTTTGTTTCAGCAGTTTCCTTCCTTTTAGGAGCTTACAAACTTGTGATTTGGAGTTGTTTTTGTAACCCAAGCTGCAGTAGGGTGACCTTATTTTTTCAGGTTGAGAGTTCTTATCTCATCTAGATAATGCTAATCTCTAGTCTTTAAATACTGCCAAAATGATCCTAGTGATCTTTATTCTGTCAGCTGCATTTTGAATACTTGGATTTCAATATCAACATGTTAAGTTGAAATGTCCTCTGTTTTTAAAAGCTATTTTTAAGTAGAACCAATCATTTGCTGAAGCCTTCTAATGTGAAAAACTGTTTCCTTCTAGGAATTTTGGGGAAGATCCATATAAACAGGGAAGTGGTTGAGTTTTGTTGTTCTGTTACAGTGAGAAGTGGAGGAGACAAAATTAAACTTTGCAGTAACTGTTAATTTTGGTAGTGTTTGTCAGGAGAGGGTACAGATAGTTCTCTCTTGCTCACAGCAATTACGTGATGGAAGAGTTCTCTTTAAATATTTCCATCTTTCAGAGTTCAAAACCATTTAGGCTGTGAAAGTTGCAAAAAGATTTAAAGGGCACCCAATTGTTGGAATTGCTGTGTTTGTAAGAATAAATTAGATGTTCTATTGCCATCCTTTGTTTCTAAAGCTACTTTAAAAGTAGCTTAGAGAAGACTACTGGTGAAATATTTTCCTTTTAATTCCCTCCACTTTTAATTTTGGGGAGGGTCTGTTTTTCAAGGTAGCCCTAGGGATAAATTATATTTCATGAAATTTAACACAAAGCCTGTTTAAAAGGCTGTCTTAAATGACTTTTGAAAATGTTATGGTTTGATTACATTTTTGTTTTAACTTCAGGTTGTGGCACATGCTGGGAGGGGGCAGACCCTAACAAATTAAGCCTTATCTAACCTTGCCTATTTAGAATAATGCAATTCAGGAGTGAGATCTGAATTAGTTCATATGTGCCATATATGTACTAAGAGTAAGATTTGGGACCATCAATAATTTGTGTGAAAGTTATTTAAAACCACAAGGTGGTTTTGTTCCCATTCCTGCCCTCAGATAAATTCCCTTTCCTTAAGTAAAACAGCCCCAAACTTAACAGTGAGCATTAACTGCTTAACACTCTGGAAAACCTCCTTTGAAGAAAAATACTGGACAGTTTGGTGGAAGTCTTCTGGTTCTTATCTGATCTCTTCTGCCCACTGTCTTCCTTCTAGCCAAAGGCAGATATTGGCACAGGCTGCCCAGGACACTGTCCCTGGAGGTGTTTAAAAAGCATATAGAGGTGGTACTTAGGGGACTTTGGTTTAGTGGCATGGTGGTGCTGGGTTGATGGTTGGACTTGATGATCTTAAAGGTCTCTTCCAACCTGAATGATTCTGTGATTCTGGAATATTTTCCTAAGAGAGAAGCTTGTTTGAGTCCTTGTTTGAGGAAATCCATTTTTCAAGTGTTGACTGACACATTCACTATGCAGTGGGTTGTGGACTTTGATAGGAACTCCTGGAATGTTACTACTAAACTACCCAGTCCTTACTGTGCATAATGAACCAGTTGAGTGTCTAGCATGTGTCAGGTTTAGCTTGGTTGATGGTGTCATGCTTGAACATGATGTTCAAGCAGAAAAAGTTACTTGGAAACAGAGATTCAGTAATGAAATAGAGTTTTAGAAGTAAGCCTACAAAGTTCATGCTTTGTAATTGTTCCTCCAGTAGTTCAGTGAGCTTTCAAAAAACATCTAATTAGCTCCTACTTGTCTGAAAGGGTTATTCCAGTTGCTCCTGTTGTTAAAGGTGACAGCTGGTATCTCTTAATGTAGCCATTTGGGACAGCTCCTCCTTCTGTAATCAAAGCCAGAGGAGTTTCCTCCTGTGGAGGAGTGCCTGGTTCTCTGTGCAGGGGAAAGGTATGTGTGGTAAGAAGCTAAGTCTTTCCCCAGGCATCTTTGAAGTGTCATTACTTAAAATTTCAAGTGTATGGCATTTCTGGATGACATTTCTAGCTTTCAGCTAGCTTCTCTGTGTTTCATAATGTGAAGGAGACTTTAAAAATCATATCTAATCAAAACCATTACATTGTAGTCTTTTCAGTGTTGGGATCTTGTAGTTCTTTGATTTGTGTAGGGTATCTAAAGAAAAACTGATTGGAGAACTGGGAGAAACAGAGTTTCTCTCTTCTCTGTACTTTCTTCCTCATCCACATACCTCCTTCCTGGTGAAGATAGATTTCACTGTTGTTTCAGCTATCTCATGCACCAGCCCTTGTGGCTATCTGACATTGTGCTGGGCTGATTCTATTTACTAAAGTGATTTCAAAGAACAGCCAGTAGCTTTCTGCAAGCAGAATCAAATGAGGACAAGAGATGGGTTAGATGATAAGAACAAGGAAGGAGATGGGTGGGATAAGGGTTGGCAGTGAGTCTGCTTGAATTGACTTAGGAAGTGAATTATCAAGGGAAAATAACACAGCAGAGTTGGTGAATGGAGCTGTTCTGGATACATTTGGAGAAGAAAGGAGAAAATAACAGAATTAATTAGCATTTTTAATAATGTCCATCTTTAAAAGAGGGGTTGGACTAGATCTTTCAGGGTCCCTTCATTCTGTGTAAAAAGAATTTCCTTTTCATTTCCAGAGTTGTTCTGAGGATCTCAGTGCATGCCTGTTGTCACAGGAATATTTCTTTCTCTTCCCTTGCTTTTAAAATATCTTCATGTCACATAATTCTCATGTGGAGAGCATGTCACAAATTGATAGAGCTGGAACCTGATTCAGAGGAATGGGTGGTAAAATTCATTTCCATCTCCCAGGTTTGCTGGTAACAGTGAGGTGGGAAGGAAATAGGAGGTTTAGACTGACACAATGGGCTGTAAACCCCAATTGCATCTCATATTTAAGAAAAGCATTTGGAAAGACTATTTGCAGCATCATCTTTGCAGTGTCTAATTTGTGGCACTCCAGTTTAACTGCAGATTGGCCTAGCAATCTGAACAGGTAGGCATAAAGCTTTATGCAGAACCTGAGGAAAAGTTCTGAGCAGAGATGAGACAGCACTCAAGGATCTAGAAAGGATGGGGGAAGAATGTAGGAGAGGTCCTTAAAATAAAAAGCCTCCCTCATTTGATAATGCCTGAATGTGCTGAATTCAAAACCCCAAACACAGCATCAGGGATGACATTTACAGGAAGAAAAACCTAGATCTGGTGATTTTTAACCATTGGCTGTTGCACCCAGGGTCCTCATCTCCCCAGTTTGAGGGGACTCAATCTTGTGAGCATCTTCCAGTTGCCAGGGGAAAGTGTAGAAGAACCAGGCTGCTTGTCAGGAGCTTGTCATGTTGTTGTCATTACAACTCTTAAGTGTCTCTAAGCCAGATGAGCAAGGTGGTGGAACTAGGGCAGTCAGGAGAGCAGAGCAGTTGTAAACAGTCACAGAGTGGATAGAAGCTGTAAACTAGGGAGATCTTCCAGACAGCAGGGCATCATTTCTGAAAGAGAAGCTATGGCTCAGGATGAGATGTGGTACTTAGAGTTCAGCTGTTAACAAAATCTTTGGGGCACCTACCTAAACTCATCACCCTCTTGTTAAATTCCAGTGTGAAGCAAGCCTCAGGCTTTTCTTAGTCTTTGTTCAGACATTTTAGCCTTCCCTCAAACTCTACTTGAGTACTTCTGTATTAAAATCCAAGCATGGACAGCAAATGTGAGGGGTCTCTTAGTCTCCAGAATTCTGAATAAAACTCAAGAAGTCCAGATCAGTTTCAGAAGCATGGAGGAGTCTCACCTTTGGTGTTATGGGAAACCTCTTACCTTTTTTTTCTTACCAGCCCTGGTCTTACCCTGCTGAGCCCAAAACCTGCCTCCCTTTAAGGGAAGACAGCAGCTAATATTCCCAGGCCCAGGCTGCTATCTTCACTATCCTGTTCCTTTGGCTGCTTCCAATTAATTTGGATGTTTAAGTTGCTTTCTGCTTAAACAAAGCAGAATTCTTTAAACCCTTTGTTCCCTGAGGTGTTGGCTTCTGCTGAGGGCATCTAGGTTAATGCAATGACCTGCTGCCACCAGGAAGTAGAGGGCTAAATCTGCTTTGTTTTCCTTTTCTGTCCACCTTCCCTCCATTGAGGCTGTTCAGTTCTCCCCTGGAAAGCTAATGGTCCTTTCTTAATTATATTTACCACCACACCTTTCTATTCAACTCAAGAAAACCTCCCCCTCACCTCCCAGTCCCCAAAAAGTGTTTGTTTATTTGTTTCTGGAGTAGTTTTCTGGAATTCTAGGAGCTCAAGTGTGTTCTGGAGAAGTCAGGTAAGTTCTGGAGGAGGGATGAGATAATGGCAGTGGAAGCAAAGGGACAGATCAGGTGAGACCTCTGGCTCTCACACTCTTCATATCCTTTTCTAAGCAGATTCAGAACATTACACACACAAAGCTCATTACCTCTTTTGTTTTGTTAGACTAGTCCTCAGCCAGCTTTGGCACAATGGAATAGCTTATATGTAGAAGAAAGGAGGCAGAGCCCTGGTGGGGTTGGTGTGGGCTACCTTAGGATGGCAGCCACAGAGAGGCTGAGACAAATGGAAGTGAATGACTGTGAAATTCCCTGGTCAGATGATCTTCAGTTTATGGTAGAATCTTAACTGCTCAGAGGCTGACAAGGTAATTGAAACCTCCTCCCCCTCTTCTGAACTGCTGATCTTTTAGACAAAAAGCTTTTATGCTGAATTTCCAGTAACTGCCTTCTAGTAGAGAGTAAGTCCTTCTGTAGTGTGTACATTCCTTCCAAACCAAAAGAAATGGTAACCCAAGTGGGGTGGCCTGAAGCCTGGATACAGTGGACTTGGATGGAGGCATCAAGTTTAGAAACTGATTTTCTGGGGTTAGGAACTTCTGTTCTCACTGTTTCCTACTGATTTGCTTAGGGTAGCTGTGCTCTACAGTTAGGTGTCCTGTGTTTTTCCACTGACTGCTCAGGGAACTTGGGCACCTAGACTGATAGTGTTACCAGTCTTGGTGTCACAGTGTAAATAATGGTGTAGTCAAATAAACAATGGAAGAGGAGAAACAAAGGCAGTTGGAATGTTACATCCACCTTAACTGTAGAACATCACTGTTAAGTGTATTGAAGATGAAGGTAGGTGTCAGTCTCTTGTTCAGTTTGTCTTTAAAGGAGGCTTTTGTTATAGGCAAGGTAGCTCAGAAAAGCCTAGGATCCCCTGCATTTAAAGCACCAGTCTTGCTGCTCCTGCTAGGCCAAAATAACCCATTCCTTCTGCTACACAGAACAACTGAGTCACTGTTACTCTTTAGCCACTGATTTACCAAAAACCTGTTGGCTGGGTTGAGTAGCTGTAGGTAATCATTGTCCTGGAAAAAAAAAAAACCAACCCCAAACAACCAGAAATAAAAAGCAGACAATTTTTCTTCTCATTTGAAAAAGCTGTTCTCCTGTTGACCTCAGTGATCCAGCTTTTTATGTACTCATTTAAATATTGATTGACTACTGCAGAAGAAACACCTTGAACAGATGAGACATGAGAATTCCCCTGTAACTTTTTCCTTTGCAGTTATGAAGCTTTGATGTTTTTGGTTTTTTTTTTTTTTTTCTGGAGTGCCAGGAGAGTTGATTGCTGACTGAATTCCTCACTTGTGACCAGTGAGACACTTGTTTCTGCCTGAGCAGAAGCACTTCCCTGTCAAAGACAACATCTGGCAGTAGAAGAAGCCCTTAACCTTCAGTTAGTTTTCCCTGTCTTAAGCAATTCCAAAACCAACTGTGGAAGTTCTCTTGGAAAGGTGTAATGGGGATTGTTGGCTATCTTAAAAGAAAATATAGCACTGAAAATGCATTGTTCTGTCCATTACCTTAGTACCTGAAGAGGCTTTATTTTTCTATTAGATATGTATTATTTTGGGTATTGATATTTTTTTAGTAACTAGGCATAGAAAGTTACATATGAGTGTGCATGTAACTTAAACTAAATGTCAACAACTTGCAGTCTGCTTAGTTGTTTTCTGTTCTCTTAGAAGTGTCCTAAGAATTCCAAGCATCAGAGTGGAAGATTCAGCTTTTAGGCACAATTCTCTTTTAAATCAGGTTGGGAATTTGAAGGTAATACCCTAGATACAGGTACTTTAGCAGTAATTTCTCCACTGCCTCTGTCTGATAACTACAGAAATGCATTTTGGGATGCTTTTGGGGCTGAGTACCTTGATAAGTTGTCTTCCTGTTCAGCCTGCTGGCCAGCTGCTTCACATCAAATCCAGTGAAGGTGCTTTAGAGAGAGAAAGGACATTTGCTAATGGTGGGTAATTAGACTGTAGAACTCAGTGTTTCAGGACAAGTGGAAAGAGAAAATCGTCTTGGAGATGGGCAGATTCAGGAAGGATGGATTGTTCACAGGTGCTTAAACTTGGTCTGGATGGAGCTTCCAGATAACTAATTTCTGATTCTTAACTCCTGCCTAAAGCATTTAGTTAAACCTTCAGGTAATTTTGTCTGATGATTTTGAGACAGTCTCCTCCAGAGGGAATGGAAAAATTAGACAAACCTGCTTCTTTTTTTGTGTGTGTCTTAATAGCCAAATGCTTTGCTTCATGAAAGAGAACTACTGCTAGAACACAAATTTGTTTTCTCATCTCTTCCAAACAGGACAAAATTTCTAGCCTCTGTGTTTACACTTGGGAATTTTTGCATGTATATGTCTGAAAGGACAACATTAAAGAATTATTCCTTTCCCTTTCCACCTGATCTTGTGTAGCTCCAAACTCCTGCTGAAAAGGGAGTGGTCCTCCCTCTCCCTAGGACAGGTTTCCACAGCCTGTCATGTGCTGGGCCCAGCAATTGTGTGGCAGAAGGGAGTTGAATCAGCAGTTATAAGCTTGTGCAAAGTTCACTTTGTTTCCATTTACAGTGTGGTTTGGAAAAGTTAAAGTGTAGCTCATATTGTAGTTGTGGTTCTGCAGTTGTTTCTTTTCCATAGTCCAGAAAGAGTATGAAGGGGATCAGAGGGTGCAAGTAAGGCAGGTTCTGAACAGTTGAGTCTGTGCTGGTGGGGTCATGGGAAGTGCTGGGTAGTTAATCTGCCTCTCTGAGTTTGTCTTATTGATCCTAGGCAGGGTTAATGTCTGAATTCTCTTCACACTCTACATATTTGAAGGATACAGTGTCAGCATATTCAGTGTAACACACTGCTTGCTTTAAACTTGCTTATTCTGGGTGATTTTAGTCAGTGGCAGTAAAGAGACTGCAAATGATATAGGTTAAGCCACAGTAAGTATCCTGGCTTCTTTTTGACTGCTTTGATGTGTTGAATCCTCTGCTTCTGCTGCTGCTTTATCATCAGTGTTGCTTGAGCCAAACAGATGCCAACTAGTTTATCTAAAAGAAGACAGCCTGTGGCTTGTACTCCTGTGCTCAAATAGAGATTTCTCTTCCCTGCTCCTAAGAATCAGACATTTGTGATTTCTGGGTGAAAATTCTGGATTTCCAGTTACCTCACATACATCACTGATGGTCTGAAAAGTTTCTTTGTACTGTGTGGAGCCACTGAGATGGATTTTCAAGGAGTTCTGTTGCCAGCTTTCTTAAAGGGCTTCTCCTTGACACAGGGTAGTCCAGCCTAGTCTTAATTTCCAGAAAGCTCTGAAACCAGGCACTCAGTATAGTGACTTACTATTAGCCCATGCTACAGTCCATGAATAAATGCTTCTTTTTATCTTACTTACCTGCCTCCATGTGCAGTGGGTGGAGTGGTGGTTCTAAAGAATTCTGTGAGAAGTGAGCACTATTGGAAGCAACCAAACCAGTCACTTCTACCCTGGCTTAAGGTATAGATGGAGAAGTTGTGGTGAACCTCTGCTTATCAGAGTGGAACATTAATAGGCAGAATTAGAACTTAAATTAAATCTTCCTTTCTGTAACCTTTTCTGAAGCATAACTGAAAAAAATGTCTTTTTCCTGTCCTGCTGAAAGTGTCTGGTGTTCTGGTAACTTCTTGGGAGTGGTGTTGAAGACCACCTGAAGATGAGCTGTCTGGAAAGGGCTCTCAGAAAGAAGCTAGTGGAGGACACTTAGGGTGCTCTTTGTCCTTTTATCATTGATAGGCAAGAGAGAGATTGATACAGTTGCCTCTGAGCAGGAGGAGGATGTATGGAAAACATACTGAGGAGACCCTGCTTGAGACTTCTGTTAGCATGAAACTTGCAATTTAATCATCAAATTTAAGACTGTTCTTTTGGCCCAAGTGTGGAGTGGCTTTTTAATGTAATAACAGCATTCCTGTTCTACCTTTCACTGTGTTCTTAAATAAGAATAAGGTCAAAATCAGATTCTAAAGTGCCTTGAAGATTTCAGGTCAGTAGATGTCTTTTTCTTAATTGTTATCTAAATTTAGAAGACAAATTAACTTCTAGTAGCAAGTGCAGTACTTTCACCTGAAAGCTTTTATTTGTGGTGGTGGTTTCTTCTGTCACATATCTCCCTGATTAATCCATGGACTTCTGTGTTTCTTTTCTCTACTCAAAGCTTGATGAGGAGTGTCAAAACCTGACCAGTCATTATATAGCCAC
Source organism: Galbula dea (assembly GCA_013399015.1). NCBI lineage: Eukaryota > Metazoa > Chordata > Aves > Piciformes > Galbulidae > Galbula > Galbula dea. The sequence goes on along the minus strand of VWZX01001038.1, from coordinate 105,739 downwards.
AATGTTATTTTTTTCTAGGCTGTGTGGTTAATGCCTGGTTCCACAACCCCCCCAGAATAGTGATTCTTACCTCTCAGTGAGGCTAGCTTTGCTAAGTGAATTTGGAGTACAAAACAGGCATCTTGGAGGTTCTTTTGCTGAACTGTAGTTCCTTCATGTCCTGCTCCTTAGATGGAAGGAGCATGTACTGCATGTTAGATGTCTGTAGACTGGAAGAGTTTCTGAACAGCAAAGCTTGCCTTCATTTGCATTTCCCATAGCAAAGAAGTCCCACAGGTCCTGGGGCAGAAGCCAGAATGACAGGCACCAGGAAGGCTTAGCTTGAACATTAAGAACAATGTCTTCCCTCAAAGGGTTGTCAAACCCTGGCACAGGTCACCCAGGGAAGGAGTGGAGTCACCATCCCTGGAGAAGTTTAAAAGCCATGGAGATGTGGTGCTGAGGCACATGGTTTAGTGGTGACCTGGCAGGGTTAGGTTCATGGTTGGACTTGATGTTCTTACAGGTCTCTTCTCACAAAACAATTCTATGCTTCTATGTTTCTAATCAAAATCAAACACAGCAAAACCTTTGGCAACCAAAACCAATCCCACATCTTTGAAGGTAAATAGCTAAGCTGTGAGAGACTCTGCATGATCTTTCAGTACTTCAAAATTCTTTGCTCTACCTAAATACTCACTTGGTAATTCTCTACTATTGATGTGTAATACATCAGATAGGCAGATTGTTCAACTGGCCAGAAAATAGATTGCCTTGGTGTGGCATTACAAGGTGGCCCAGTTAAATGACTGAACACCACCATGCCTGATATTTTTGCACACTCATTGCATGTGCCAGTTCAATTTGCCTTTGGTAAATGCTCTTTTGCCACCAGCTTGCTGCCCTGGCAGCCTTGCAGAACTCTCCTGCTCACTGTGTCCTCTCTTCCTGAGGAAGCAATGAACTTAAACCATAGTAGATTAGAGTATTTCTCAGAGCATTTGATTTTTCAGAGGTGTAGGAGTCTCCAAAGGTGTGTAGAATATCCCTTTGTTAAACTGCATTTATTAGGAGGTTAAAGTTAGCTTTAAAAAAAATAATAAAGTCATTGTTGTCAGTAGGACTAAAGATAGGTAATTCCTAAAATAGATCAGAGGCAAATGAGCTCCAGCACTAGAGAAAGACTGCAGAGCTTTGGGATGCTACTGCTGCATGTGCAAGAAGGGTAAAACACAGGTGCTTGGCACATTCATGTCAGTGGAATGTTGGCTGCTTTTGTGCAAGATAATATTACTAAGGCAGGGGTGAGATTATTGCTGAAAAAAAGCTGCTTTGAAGGTTTGACTTTAAAAATAAAGTTGACAAATTAGAAGGAATCAGAGAAAAAGACCTTAAAGAATAATCTCTTTGTCTACAAATTTTGTGTTAGTGGGAGGCTAAGAAATCTCAATCAATTAAGCTTAAGAAGCAGCATGATGACTGGCAGTTATCTACAGTGAGAAGGGATTTCTGACCTTAAAAGGATTAGAAAGTATCAATCTTAAAAATAAAGACATTTTTCAGTGGATCCTGAAGAAGGTGAGATCACAATGTCCATTTTTAACTGAGAAAGTTAACACTGAAATGTTGAGTAAGAGTGATAAATTTGGAGTTGGCTGCTGTGTTTTGTTTGATTTCCTGTGGGATGTGGAGTTGTTAAAAAGCTGTGAGCTTGATGCAGAAGTTCTTTGCTCCTGGGAGTTTAAAATGTTGTGCATCTTTACAGCTGTTACCTTAGGTTTGTAAGTAAGTGGAGTGGGGTTTTTTTGTGGTTATGTCTCTCCCAGGCTCTTGTTGAAATCATCAGAAAATTTTGGCAGCACTGATAATAAATGATTGCTTGTGAGTGTATCAAATTGTAAGTGAGAATGGACCAGAAACTAAGCAGAATAAACAAATGTACACAAGGAACAGGTCATTGTTGTATTAAAGGCTATGTATTATTAATGTATACAGATGTATATTTGCACCACCTCTCCAATTCTTAATTCCCCTTTAAGTAGGAGCAAGATAAATTCTTCCTAGAAAAAAACAAACATAAGAAGCTGATTGTTTATGTTCTCATTTCCTAAAGCTAGTTTAAGAAAAACTGTGCATAGAAATTACCTGTATTGCTGCCTGCTGAGTTATAATCTTAAATGCAGAAGAGCAAATCAGAACTGCATTCATGATTTAGAACAGGATAGAATATTCAGTTGGAGGGGACCTGCAGTGATTATCCAGTCCAACTAGATGGTCCAGTATGTAGAGGATTTCCATTCTCAAAATAATGCTGGTGCTGTTCCCTAGGTTTCTTTACTAACACAAAATCCCAGCATGGTGGGGGTTGGAAGGTACCCTCTGAGGATCATCTAGTCCAACCTCCCCCTGCTAAAGCAGGGTCACCCCCAGCAGCTTGCCCAGGATCACCTCCAGCTGCCTTAGGAATTCCTCCACACAAGGAGACTCCACAGCCAGCCTGGGCCAGGGCTCCAACACCCTCACACCAAACAAGCTTCTCCTCCTGCTCAGCTGGAACCTCCTGGGTTCCAGTTTGTGCCCAGTGCCCCTTGGGCTGTCCCTGGGCACCCCTGAGCAGAGGCTGGCACCAGCCTCTTGGCTTCTGTCCTTGAGCTCTTGTGAGCAGATGCTCTCTGGGGCTGCTCTTCTCCAGGCTCAGCAGCCCCAGGGCTCTCAGCCTTTCCTCCTGCCAGAGATGCTTCAGTCTCCTCAGCAGTGTGGTAGCTTCCAAGGTGGACTCCAGGAGTTCCTTGTCTCTCTTCACCTGGGGAGCCCAGAACTGGACACAAAATACTCCAGATACTGTCTTCTGTTGTTTACATCCCCAAGTCCTTTGTCCAGGGAAGTCTACAAGTGTATTTGAAATTACCATGGTCTATTTCCAAGCCAATATAATAGCTTTGCAATCAGTGATAAATAGCTAATTGAAATAGAATAAAACATTCTTGTCTTAGAGAGGCATATGATTTTTAGGGAAAAGTTGTTGGTGCTTGTTTAGGAGGTGATAAGGTTGCAAACTAAATGTGATTAATGTTCTTTGCAGATGTTGCTTTATATGCTTAGGCTTTCAGAAGTAAAGCAGTCTAGACTGCCTGTCTGCATTCTCCTACAGCTTTGATCTTGATTGAAACTGGTTATACTGCATTTATCATCTTCCTTTCTTGAATGCCAGAAACGATCTTAACTGGGGGTTTGCATGTATGTATGTTTGTATAGAAAGATACTAAGTATCTTCTTAGAGTATGGCAAAAATGACACAGTTGGATGTGTTCAGCAAGTAGCAGAAATTGCTATTGTGTATCTTTGAAAGCCTTAAAACTATCCCTTGGCTGAGTTCAGATACAGAATGTTATTCAGAATGTTAGTTGAAGTATTGGGAGTGAATCAGATTAATATTTTCACTGTGTTTTCCCCTCCTGTTAGATGTACATCTCAAGATAGGTGGTGGCTTCTTTGATCTTCTTGCTGCTGTTATCTGTATGTCTGTCTGGTCTGATGTTGGTGGTCTGTTAATATCTGTTTCATTCTACTAAGCCAAGGTATTTCTTGGTGACCACCAACCTCACAACTCAGGGTGATTGAACTGGGAGAAAGTCACACAGGAGTGACATGTAGAGTACTCAGAGAATAAAATTGACCAGGAGCTGATGTGTGCCTGTGATATGGCAGAGCAAAAAATCTGAAAGCAGTGAGTTTCTCAGCTCTCTTTTTAGTAGTAAATATCTCACTGCTTTGGGAGATGATCAGTTCCTCACTTGAACACACTAAGCACAACTAGAATGTGTGGGGTTTTGGTTTTTTCAAGACCTGGAATAATCAGATTTTCTGGTTTATTTGCTTGATTATCAACTGAAATTTGTATAGGACTGTTCTGAGAACTTGATGGATTTGATGGGGAAGTTACAAGTGAAGGGAATCCTTTGAAATAGCAAAGCTATTTGATGGTCAGGTATTAAAATCCTATTGGGTAGTTCCATTAAATGTTAAAAGTAGATGAGGTTTATTTTCTGTTCTACTTGCTTTATGCAAGGCTGTTGGTTAGAGTTGTTTGTGAAGTGTTTGTAGGTTCTAGACCACAGTGGTCTCTTCAGTCCAGATTTGGCAACATGGCTCCATATAGTGATCTAATATACAGAAGAGATGGAGAAGTAGCTAGACAATAAGTGAAATACTGCTTAGCTGTCATGAAACACCTGGAAATCCATTCTGGGAGGCAGTGAGTTGTGCTTTGCTCTGTACTTTGCCATTACCCTGTTGTTTTTCTGCTCCTTAATGCTAAATCTCTGTTGGTTTTGTTGTGTCTTGGCAGTGCTGTGTGATTAGGATGGAATATTGTTTTAATTCTGTAACAAAATGCAATGTTTTTCTATTAGAGCATGGTTATCATTCCAGAGATCTGTAATCTTGCCTAAATAGTGACATAGCTATCAGAGGGAAAATTAATTAGAATATTTTAATACAAGTCTCCCACAGCAAATCTGGATTCCCCCTGTTTTAAAATCCATACCCAGTGCATAATTGATGTACTGGCTGAACCAGAGTTGCTGCTCCAAATATAGATGCTGGTGTAGTTGAGAGCTGTGTGGGGCTCTCTTAGTTAGAGCTGGGCTTCCTCAGAGTCACTTCTGAATACCATGCTGCTGAATTATCTTAATACTAGCAATTAGCATATTGAAAAGTTAACACTCTAAGAAAATTTTCTACAGCATTTTGCAACAAATGGATTTTTTAAGGCTTTCTTCCTTGCAAAGCTAAATGAAGCAACACTGGCTTAATTGAACACTTCAGGGCAATTTTTCCATTGATTTGCATGCTCTAAATGTCTTTAAATGGGTTGATTATTTGAATAATTATTGTACTGTGTCAGATGTGGTTATACAGTTGCAGTATGTAGTACCAAAATTCAACCTGAGCATGTGTTATCAGACATGGGAATTGCTGAAACAAAACCAAAAAAACAACAACAACAAAATCCAAACCAAAAAAAAAACCTCCAACAACCCCAACTCAAAAAAATTCATGAACAGTAGGATGAGTGTGGTTCTGTAATAGTGAGGCATGGTCCTGTTGACTTCAGTCTCCCTGAGCTTGGCTCTTAAATGAGAACTTAATCTGATATATTAATTATTAAATGTTTCATTCTTTAAAGCCTTTAAACCATGTCTTCACTAGCTTCAAACTTAAGAGAATTCTAATGGTTTCTGATGTTCTGTACATTTATTTTTTGGTGAGATACTGTAGATTGACACTAATTTTGTTATTCATAGGTAACCACAACTAGGTTTATTTTGGTCTTTTCCTCAGTTGGATTTTTTCTGAATTACTTGATGTTGGTAAACCTTAGCTATATAATCTTTCAGATATTTTCATTTGTGCATTTTGAAGGCATAAGGAGAGGAATAAGGGAGAAGAGGTGATCCTGTACTGGTTTTTCAAGTGTATGGCTTAAGTTCCAGCACTTCAGAAGCATTTTTCTGTTGGAAGAATAACAGTAATTCTCATCTACTTAAAAATTCCATATGAGAAGCTTTTCTGGAGAGATTAATATTTCTTTTGCCACTTTATGAGGGCCAAATTTGAGAAGCATGTGCATAGCTGCTCTTTGGTGCCCCAGGAGCTGTTGTGTGTATTTGGAGTGAGCTCATGTGTCATGGAGCTCTGATGAGATTTTCAAATACCAGGTTTTCATGCTTCCTACTGAACATCAGACAGCCTCAGAAAAGGCTTTTTTTCCTTAAGGAAAACACTGAACATGAAAATGCAGACTATTTGTAAGTGCTTGTAGGCAGATAAAAGAAGGAAAAGCCACTATCTTGGATGACTTTTGTATTGATTTGATTCTCCTGTTAGATCAGTGCTGATTTATTTGAGGCAGCTGTTGCAGCAGTCACTGCATTTAGCTGTTCAGATGGCATTAAATGTGCTGCTTGTCCAATATAGCATTTTTTGAAGTCCCTTCTAAAGAGTTATGCTCTAGAACACTGATAAGAGCTTGATGAAGGTACTTTTAAATTGCTTCCTTTTCCAGTCAGTTATTTTTAAAGCTCTGACAACAAATACAGAATGAGTTAGGGTTTAGTATTTGGTATCCTGACTTAAACAAACTGCTTTTGGGTTTCAAATACTTTCTTTCTGCTTTTTGTTCTTCTAGTTGTCAATCTTTTCTGGATACAGTTAGTAATAATGCCAAAAAAAGACCAGTGGATAGCAAAATCTGCTTCATCAGAATGCATTAAGATTATCAGAAATGAAGCAGAATAGCCTGATACTGAGGTATGTTAGGAAATAACTTTGTTATTCCATTGCTTTACATGAAAACTGGCACAGTAATAATTAGTAGTGAACTTCCATCAGTGCTCACTTTGATGTAGTATCTTTAAAGCATGAGGAGATGATGATGATGGGGGTTAATATTAATGAGAGTATTTAATTAGCATGACACAGGGTGAAAATGTTTGCATAATGAAGACTTAGTAAGATAGCTGGACCCTGGATTTTCCTGGTCTTCTCTAGCCTCTAAGTCCAGAAGTAGGTACTTGAGACAATAAAACTCCTTGTACTCTTCCAGCCATCAATCAGTAACCAGCTGAAGGTCAGAACTGTGGTTGAGGTGCAGCTGAGGTGTTGTGTAGCTGGAACTGCCTGTGGTGTTGTGTTTGGAGATTGGAACTAAGAGAGTCGACTTAGGAGCTTGAAAGCAAGGAGACTATGTGCTTGCTGTGTTAGCAGTGCTCTTGGCCAGAAAAATAGGGCTTGTTTCAAGCTATGTCAGTCAGACAGCCTGAAAGGGGATAAAGAGAATCACTGAATCATTAAGTTTGGAAAAGAGCTCCAAGATCAAGTCCAACCATCAGCCTATGACCACCATGTCACTAAGTACCACATCTAGATGTTGTTTGGACACCTCCAGAAAATCCATGTCAAGTGACAGCTAGTTTAGCTAGAGGTGGAGAGGCAGCTTTCTGGTTTATTTATTTTAATATAATCCATGCTGATTTCAGAACATCAAGGCACAAATTTTAAAACAAATTCAATGCAGGAAAGGGTTGGAATTTTAAATGGGACTGGACAGCAGAAATGGAATTAAACAGAGAGAGCCAAGGCTGAGGTTATGTAGATTAGTTTGCTTCAGGAAGAGGGCTCAGCAGTCAAAAACATATTAGCATTTTTATGATGATAGGTATTTATTCAGATGTGTAATGTTGCAGTCTGACATTTATTTCAGTTTAGTGGCTGAAGGAAGGAATTACTTCCAGTCATTTGTGCCAGTTCAGCTGTTTGTGAGGCTGTAGAGCAGAGTCTGCTTTTTTGATTGCTCTACAACTTAAAAATGGATTTCAGCCTGTGGTCTTGCATTATAACAGAGACCATGAGCTACTAATATGATTTGGCTGTGATGCATCCGATCCTCCACTGCTTCTGAAGGAGTATTTCCTACTGATCAGGAACAATATGGATACCAGACAAGTCTTAAGAGAGTTGGAAGCAGTTCTGGCCAACCTGTGTCAGAAAGAACTTGGCAAAGAGCTTGTTGTGGTGAGGTAGTGAAGTGGAAATGAAAAGACATTCCTATCTAGAATCCTAACTGAACTTCAACTTGGTGGTTCTATGGTTCTCCATTAATATGTTGAAGATTTAAAGTAAGGGAAAGGTTTCCAGCTCAGTTGGATGGCTGAAGCTTGAAAGGCTTGAGTTTTGCAGTAGTGGATCCTGCCTTTTCCCCACTATGGTGTGCTATTTGCCTGCATGTCCAGGGTAATCCCTCTCTCTGTTGACACCAGTCTGGTACCTGTCTTTCATACTGTTTAGCTGCCATCTGGATAAGGGCAGCTGTAGCTTGTTGGGATCTGCTGGTCAGTGTATGTGGAGAATTGAGACTGTTCAATGCAGTCTGTAGAGAGGGAGGAAGTTCACTTAGACCTTTAAGCTGTCAAGACAGCATTTAATTTTTGTTTTTCCATAGCTAGACTTCTCTGTCTCCTGTTTTGTCTTTGGAAAATGTAGCATGATAGAGAAAGATATGAAGGAAAGCCAGATGTTATTTCCTGAGCCACCCTCTACATTAGATGACTGCTTGTGTAGAGGCTTTGGATGAATGTCCCAGCCTTTAGAACAAAAGGAGTCTACACTGAGGCATCTTCTATGTGCTGTGCTGCAGCACATCCACTGGCAGCAAAACAATGCAGGATTCCTTTTGCTTTGGGCCTCTCAAATTAGATGAACAGCTATGACAGGTATGTGAGATCATGGCTGGGAAACTCACTGTCAGGCCTCACAATAGAAATTCCCCTAGTTGCCACCAGCAGCATGATAGTCATCCTTCAACATGATTCATATCTTCCTCATCTAGTTTTGGTACCTTTTAGGTAGTTTATTTAGGCTTTCATCTGAGAGTATGGCTACCACTGAAGTGCTTTTACTTTTTAGTTTAATAACAGCTTTTGAAGTCTCTCTGTGGAAATAGTGTTACTGGAATGTGTGCCATGGGAGAGCATCCCTAGCTACTTCATGAGCTTCATCCTGAGGCAAATGGAGATGATCCCACCTAGATAGGGTCCAGCAGTTTTCAAGTTTTTTGTCTCATAAACTGAACTGAGTCTTTAGTTGATTTTTTTGGTTGTACATTCTCAGCTGTGTACAGTACTGAGGGCCAGTATTCTTGAGGGGAGTGCTGGGAAGGGACCTGTAAAGGCAAGCATTGTCTCCTTCTGTGCCACATCCCTTTTCCTCACTTCCTTTTACATCTTGACTGATTTGAAATGACTTTTGAGGTCAGCTGCTGTGATGATTTTCTATGGTAATTGATTTTTTTGTGTGTGTGTTTGGGGTTTTGTGCTGGGGAGAGGAGGCTAATCCTAATTTCAGACTGTATTTCTAGCATCAGTACCTGTTTGACCCTGGCCTATTTTTATTTTTTCTTTCAACCACCAAATCTTACAGAATTCAGACTCTTCTAGTGAATATTGAGCCTTGTGTTACTTGTTGTGCTAGCTCTTTATCATCTCCTAATACCTCCTCTCTTGTGTTGGGAAGGGGATGTTTGACCAGTCATGTCTACAAAAGCTCCCAGCATGTATGAAGTCAGTCTAGTCCCAAGGCTGTGCTTTAAAACCCCAAACAATTGACAGAATCTTTCAAGCTTCCCCCCCTCACCCCAGAATCATTAGACAGTAGATGAGAAAGTTTTGCTGTTTTGTGCTGCTCACACCTTAAGAGTGACAGGAATGGCATGTTTGAACTTGAAAACATCAGCCTGTGTTTTAGTGTGTTCCTTTGAAGTCAAGAAGTGTGAAAAATAGTATTTATTTTAAGCTGAGGTTTCTAGAAATTCCCAGAGGATGAGAATCTATAGTTCAGGGGTAGCCAGCTAATGCTGTGGATGCAGTGCTGGCACATTAATTTCAAACTAAGGAACATAGATGTCTCCTGATCTTTTTTTTTCTCTGTTTTCCACCATGTGATCTGCTCTAAAATTATTTTGGAAAACTTGGACACCAGTGGTCTGATTTTTATTTTTTTTTTTCCCCCTTCACTTCCTTAATTCCAGTCTTAAATAAGATATTTGGAAGTACAAGGCAGAAAATTGAAGTTGTCTATAAAATCCTATCATGACACTAATTCCTTCTTAAGAATAGGACCAACTGCTTGGCAGGACTGAGGGGAGAACATGTACTGCCGAAGGAATTTCAGCTTTTTTTCTTCTTGAGCAAGAGTTCAGTGAGATTTAGATGCCTCTGTGATGCCTCCTGCAGTGCCCTCCTTCTGAGTACTTCCTGTGTGACAATTGCCTCCTTAATCTCCCTTCTGTAATCACTCAGATGGAGGTGTTACTTTGGTACTGTGGAGCCTCTCAAACTAACAGTCAAACTAAGAGCTTCCTCACCTTTACTTTTGCATCCTTTTCCTTGATTATCCTGGCCTTGGCCTTTCAAGATGCTTTCCATTAGTTCTGCCACCACCATTTCTAAAGTCTCAGGTCTCTGAATGCTGTAGCCCTTTTGTTTAAATTAACACAGGTTTAAGAGTCTCTCAGATATTCAGAAGTCATCACAATGAGTTGCCACTTTTTTAGGTGCATGGTTTTCTTCAGCATGGCTAATTACTGAAGCTTGAACTGTAAAAGATCAAGTGGTCACTTGTATTAGGGATTCACAGGTAAGGTTTCTTTGAACTTGGATGTTCAGCAGGTTCTATCTTTTATAGATCCCCAAACCCTAGTTCCTTCAGTTGATTATATGTAGTTGTGTGTTGCAGATCACGTGAGGACTGTGTTTTTGTAGTCTGAAGGGGTGGTTCTGCTCAAAAAATCACATTAGCTGCATGACCCAAGCCATAGGCTCATGGAATCCCAGCTGGGAAGGAAACTCAGGGGTCATCTGGTCCAGCCTTTCTTGGCAAAAGAGGAAAAAGTCTGCCAAATCTTCCTAGAACAATATTGCAATGCCTCTAATGCTAAGTGCAACTTCCCTGCAAGAATGCAGGTGAGCAGAGGTGCAGCAGTTTGGTGACATTTCTCCATCCCTTCCCCATGGCTTCTTCATGAACTACAGTGCAGAGCAGAGAATGCTGAGGAGGAGAATGCTGATGAGAAACTGTAGTCTGCCAAGATATGGATCTTCTGTGTGAGGCAGTGTGACAGCAGCTCAGGTGATTCGTTACTTTACTGTCTTGTTTATCTCTTTCCTGGTTCCTGTGTTGCTTAGGTTAATTGCTGTTGTGTTTGGAGTTAATGAATGTACTTTGGCTCAGTTAGTGAAGTACAGTCCTGGGTTGACCTAGGAGTCCTATTATCACTGCTCTCAAGACTCACACTTGTCCAAAGCTAACACAGTGTGTTTGGGGAGGTATTGGTACGTGTAAGGAGGGCAGAAGAGGTCTTTTCTCTCCTAACTCTGCTGGCTTTATTCAGTTGAAAGTAACCTTTTGATTTTTCTGTTGAGAAACATCCCCCTGAGTGTTATCAGGAAAAATGGAGAATGATCAAAACCCACATCCTGCTTGCAGAAACATCAAAGCTGGGCCCTTTGGTGTCTGTTGGTACTTTGTTCTTAGATATGTTTGTGGGTCTAGAAAGTGTGTGTGAGATCACTGTACCAACAAAGAGGATAACATGTATGGACAAGTACTTCAAAAGATACCTATACAGTAACTGAAGTTTTTTCCAGTTGCTGCTTCTATTTATGCTCCATTTTCTGTCCTTTTTTGGTGCTCTAGAGCAGGGTGGTACAACTCAGAGCTTTCAGTGAATGGGCTGTGTTAGCTGGAGTTCACAATGTCCAGTCCCTGCAGTGCTTCAGGCCATTGTGCTCGGCTAGTTGACTCTAATAAACCTCTGCATTCCTTCTGTGTTTGTGGAGCTTGGTGCTCAGAATGAGTTCAAGTTAATCTCAGACACAATACAATGTAAGAAGCCTTTCTGCTGGAAGTATAGGTAGCAGCAAGGCTTAACTTTACCCTGTCATTCTTTTATAGACTAAGGTTTTTAGGGAACAGCAAAAAACAACCTTCTCTGTCACCTGAGTATTAAATCATATAATCATGCATATAAATCTTTACCAATACTGTCATTAGAGCTTAGAATGGAATCAAGTTCAAGTGCAGCATAATGGGCTAGTCTGGGTTGGTTATACAGCCATGAAATATAGATGTGATTACTCTTTCCAGACTTCAGTGTTGCTCTTTTGCATCTCAGAAACAGATTAGATGGAGAAGTAGTCTGTAGTGCTGTCTAGTGCTGGAAGACATGCAGAAATAAGTTCAGGATTTAATTTTTGGTTCCTTTCTAGTTCTGGCTGTGTTAGGTGCACATTGGGAGCACCCATCAGAGTGGTCTATCTCCCTACTGCCTTTCAGAAGACTTGGGTGTTTTCTATGTTCGTGTTTTACATCTTGGTGCTATCAACCTCATCCTTGCAGCCTTCTCATCAGTTTTCATGAATTCAGCTTAAAAATCTGCTAGATTTTATTAAGCAGCAAGAAATCAGAGGTTCATCTTCTCTTGGCCTGGGAGCCTTTGTGTCTTTAAGTGGTGTCACCAAATAAGTGTACTGCAAAAGCAGTGTTTGGGGATGGGAGTAGGACTTGGGGGTGAGGAGGGAGAAGATTGTGTCTGTTGTGAAGTTTTCTCAGGAAAAGGGGGGGTTGATCAAGATCATGTTTCAGGGTTGTTATTAAAGATGTCATCAAACCATTCTGCATTACAGACCAATACAGTTGTGTTGCTCAGCTTACTAAGTAAAGCTAGATGATAAACTCCCAGCAGTGTACATCTCTCTCTTTTCCTTCTGGGTGTAATGGAGTAGTATCTCAGACAGGGAATTCATAGTTCAGCCAGTATCTTTTGCCAGTAATCCCTTTATAAATGAGGGCTGTGGTAGTATAGTCCTTTTTATTAGCTGTGCATATATTTCATTGTTTGCCCCTTTTTTAATCAGAAAAACTGGCTAGATTTTGGGAGGGGGTGGTATTCACATAGCTTTTCTGCTTCAAAAAATGGTAGCCAGTCCTTCTAATTCCTACTAAGGTGAGGTTTTCCAGACTGCATATGTGCACCCTAATAACATTGCTTTCTGTAATGCTAACAATTAGAGTGTATCCTGTATTAACAGCAGTTCAGAAGTTCACTAGGCAAATGTTGGTTGCCTTTTCTTACTGCAGCTGTTGTGGCTGAACACAAATGTCCAGTGGTCCAGCAGCACACCGGCTGCAATATGATAACGGCATATATTAAATGTGATCTGTCTTAACATGCTGAAACTCTATTATATACTTGAATATTCTTTGCTTTTTTAATGGTTTTTTTTCCCTCTCAGAAGCTTTCAGCATTTCAGTTCAGTCCATAGGCTAGTTTGCTCATGCTTTCTTTCAACAGCAGCCTTTTGCCTTTTGAGATTCAGTAAGAGATTTCCCAAGGACCTGACAGTTTCATATGAAAACAATCTGTCAACACTCCAAATGGGTACAGGAGTTTCATTATAGACACACAATGACTAAACTCTGGGACCCAAATAAATTTCCTTTTGTTGTAGATGCCAGCTGCCTTTCTCCTTGAAGAGGTTGATTCCTGTGGAGGGGGTGACAGAGCTGGCTGTAAGCAGATGCTTCCTTTGTGCAGTGGGCTGAGGGCTGCCTTTATAATGCCATTCCCCTTCTCTTCTGCCCTTGCCCTTCTACATTTCCCTGCTTTTCTACTTCAAAAGATGAATCCAAGATTGTCCTGGTATGTCCAGACATCAGTGTAGTCTGGCCAAAGCTATTGCAAATGTCTCCTCAGCCTCTAGAGAAGGTCCTAAGGTGAGATGCTCCAGTTGGATCCACAGCCGCGACCCCTACGGTGTGATCGTTGGCCAGTTGGATTGGTGAGCTGCTTCAGAGCATCAATGAATAAGCAAACCTGACTGTAGGGAAGGAGTGTATAAGGAGAATATTTGTGCAAGTTAATTTTACACTATTTCCAGAATTTCATCCAATTCAGCTTGTCTGTGGTCCTTCAGAGCTGAGCTTGGCAGCAGAAGAAAAAGAATGGCACGTATGAGAGAAATCCAGGACTTCTGCTTTATTGCACTGACAGAACCAAATTGTTCAATCTGTTGCCTCATCTGTTTCTTGCCATAGCTGGGAGTTGTAAAGGTCAGGCCATTGCAGCACAAAGACTATAATAGTTAACATGCTGCATCTCACAGTGTTACCAGCTGGCTAGTGCTCTTTCTCCCATTGAACAGCTAGGCTCTGGCCCAACAAGCGTAAGCAGCATCCTCTGCCTATTTTGGGAATGCGTCAAAGTCAAAGCATTGCTGAAGGTGGGCATGTGGGATGCCCAGGATGGGCAGCACTGGGCTCTACTCTGACCTCCTGGGCTGTGCTTCAAGAGGGTTGCAGCAATTTTTAGGTGGAAATAATCCTCATCATCCCTGAGAGGTGCAACTTTTTTTTTTTTGCTACCTTTTTTGGGTCTGTTTGCTGAGGGAAAGTGACCTTACTGTTGGCTGTGTGTGTTTGAGGAGGTGGTTATGTGATGGAAGCCTCTACAAGTCACCCTGACTCTCTACCTCCTACTGGTGTTGGGTAGAGTGACTAGGTGACAAAGATTCATCCCACCAACCAAAGCAGGGTTCTAGCTGCTCTGCTTGTTGTACCCTTATGCAGGAGAAGGAGAGGTATGGGCATGGCAATGGCTGATCTGTCAAAATCATTGTGATTATATGTGAATAAAGGAGATAAAGAGTGATACAAAGAAATACCTATGAAACTGCCTGCAGTGGAAGACCTTTTCTGTTTCAATCAGCATGTTGTCTAAGGTACCTGTCCCTAGAAAATATCAGATGGGTCCACAAGCAAAGTAAATGTGCTTCTGTCACCCCCCCTGACTCTTCCTCAGTTTTGGAGGGTCCTCTGACCCTCTAGCTCTTCAATCTCCCTCTCTGTTCTCCCATGTTTCTATTATATGTAAAATAATGAGGCTTGCAGGAAGACTGGACTTGATCTTGGAGATCTTTTCCAGCATTCATGATTCTGTGATTCTGAAATTAATGGCACACTTTAGGCAGTATTTGACAAGATAGAAACAGAAATAAAGCTAGTTATTCTTCCTTTTCAGTATTTTGTTAACAGTTTTGCATCCTACCAACCAGTTACCTTTGCAGAAGCCAGATTTGGTGATTCATGTCACATCAAAACTATGAAGTTAGCTGCACTTGGAGGTGCCTCAGTCTGTCAATATTTGCTGGGTTTTGCTGTAGGTTGCCAGTAGCCATCAATGAATCAATTACATTTATACTTCAGAAGGAAACCCTAATTTTTAGGAGTTCAGAAAGTTATTTTTATATGAGTACAAGGGTGTCAAAAAATGAACTTCATGTGATAGTAGGAGAGGTTTACAAGTCTGCTAGTCCATTCTGGTTCACCAGCATGTTTGGTGGAGACTGTGTCAGTGCTTTGCCCTCCAAACACCACTTGGATTTGCCTAAGGGCTGCAGGTCGGCCATTGAGGTTGATTCCACCACCTACGTTGGATGCACTGTGGGAAGGGGAGACATGGCCCTGGGCCTTCTGAGAGCAGGAGCTCTTGGTTACTGAGTTATGCCAAAGGTGTAATGTCTTTTGTGTTGCAGCTGATTGACTGGGTGGCACCAAGCAGCAATAACTCGGTGCTGTCCTTGGAGATTAGGGACTGCTGCCTCACACCTATCAGTCTCAGTTCCAGTTACTCACTTGGCAAATCAGGATGACATAAAAGATACTATTTTAGCATAGTATGTCTCATACTTCAGTGCTTTGTGGTAAGAAGCTACATCCCAGCTGAAAGCTAGGGGAAAAGCTGTTGATTGTTGAAAAGTGAATTGATTAGTTGGGTTTAGGTTTCTAAGATGTATTAACTGCTGTTTTGGCACATGGAATGAGATAAGAGGCAAAAATGCCTTTAGGTGAAGCCTACTAGCTAAAACTTCTTGCTTGGCTGAACACTAAATATTGTTCAGTATTTTCAGTTCCTTCTGCGTTGCTCTTCAGGTAAAAGCATTGGCATTGCTTGTTCTTAACTTGGCAAGAGTTGAAGAAATAATCCAAGTCACTGTTAGAGTGAACAGAGGATCTTTAGTTTATGTTTCAACACTTGGGAACTTGAAATATTTCCTTTCTTTGTGTGTGTGTGGCGGGGGAAAGAGCATGTGAATGTAAGTGGTCCGTGATACTTCAGTACAGCCTGGTTTTGACAGTTGACTTTTCTCTCTTCCTTCAGAATGCCATTTAATGGTGTTTTCCTTTTTCCTTCCTCCAAGGTGCCATACTTGGCAGGTCAGAAACACAGGAGTGTATCTACTACAACGCTAACTGGGAGAAGGATAAAACAAACCGCAGTGGGATTGAGCCCTGTTACGGTGATAAAGATAAAAGGCGACACTGTTTTGCTACGTGGAAGAATATTTCTGGATCAATTGAAATTGTGAAGCAAGGCTGTTGGCTAGATGACATCAACTGTTATGACAGGTGAGTGAGTTTTCCTCTACATTTTCAAGAGAGTTGGAATGGTTTTGCCTGTCTGTAGTTTATACATCTTCCCTTCTGCAAACAGTGCTTGTGGTGGCTATTCACAGGCTGCTGTCTTGCCATTTATCTTGCTTTTAGATGCACGTACACATCACTTGCTTTCTTCCTCACTCACCTGTACTTAGGGACCTGACTTACCTAAGTGCTTTGTCTTCTTTGCAGAATAACATTTTACCTTCACTTATTTACTGTATATGAAATAACAGGTGTTTAATTTGCTCTCTCTTAGAGCATGAATAGATTTTTCTGATGTCTTGTTATTGCCAGACAATGCAAATACAGTTGTTGAAACCAGAATGCAGGCTTCTATTGTTCACCTTTCCAAAGTCTTTGCAGGAGGAAAGTCAGCACTTTTAATCTGCTCTTCACTTAAATCATCAAAATGCTTCCCCATTTATTAAAAAGCTGACCTCAGTAGCAGCTCTAATAGACATGAAGATTCTAGAATCCTAGGGTTTGGGGTTTTTTATAACAGATGGTCTAGCAAGTCCCTGTGAGGAGTTAACAGCAGGACTTGGGGTTTGTTAGATACTGGTTGAATAAAGGTCATGACTCTTAAGAAATGGTGCTGTGGTTTTTGAATGTACTCTACCAAGCTTTACTTGACTAAAACAGTTATTATTTGGAAAGGGAGAGAATTGAGAAAATAAATACATAATAAATCTGATGGAAATAGATTTAGAAATTAGTTTTAATTTTGTGTTTCTTAAATGTTGAATGAGTAGAAATCTTCATAGTATTTTCTACAAAATGTTTTAGGGTGTTTTCTACTTCACTGACAGCTTTTAAGCAAGCTGAAGGGTAGTTCTGATTTCTCAGAAGTAGCAAAGCATCTGCAACTTTGTTTGCACAGCACGAGTGAAATCCAGATATTCTGGAAGGCAAAGGACACTGAAATCTTATTTGATGTGAGGTAATTTATTTTGTTGGGGTTTTTTTTTAATCTGTTCTTAGTTGTAGCTTTGCAAGGAGAAGTGGGGGAATGTACAATTTCTGACCCAAGTTTACTTCTACTAAATGGTAAACTTTTAGGATGGAAGTTTTTAGAATGGGATGTGTGAAGAGCAGTGTGTCCAGAAGGTCAAGGGAGGTTCCCTTTCCCCCTCTGCTCTGCCCTCAGGAGGCAACATCTGGAGTTCTGGGTCCAATTCTGGGCTCCCCAGTTCAAGAGGGACAAGAACTACTGGAGAGAGTCCAGCAGAGGCTAGGAAGGTGCTGAGGGGTCTGGAGCATCTGTGGCAGGAGGAAAGGCTGAGAGCCCTGGGGCTGCTTAGCATGGAGAAGAGCAGCCCCGGAGAGGATCTGCTCCATGCTGAGCAAGAGCTGAAGGCTGGGGGCAAGAGGCTGGGGCCAGACTCTGCTCAGTGGTGCCCAGGGAAAGGCTAAGGGGCACTGGGCACAAACTAGAACCCATTTGAACAGGAGGAGAAAGTTGTTTGGTGTGAGGGTTCTTCAGTATCCGGTTGGTGGTTATCTTTAACTTCATCTTAAAAATAGCAGAAATTTGCTGTTTCACTTTTAATGTTGTATTACTGCAATAGAAAATAATAAAACTTTGATTTGTTTTTGGTTTTTTTCAGATGTAGCCCTTCCTTGGGTGGTAGCTTAGCCTGGATACTTGAGTGTAGTTCACTTGACATTTGAACTATGAGCATATCTTTTCTTTTGAACAAGAGAAACAACCAAAAAAACCCCACCCAAGCAAAACAAAAGTAGTAAACATTCCTAAGTTTATGATTTATCTTTTACAGGAATGATTGCATAGAGAAGAAGGACAGCCCTGAAGTGTTCTTCTGTTGTTGTGAAGGCAACATGTGCAATGAACGCTTCTTCTATTTCCCAGAAATGGAGGTCACGCAGCGTAAGTTAGTCTGAGCACACTTGGGAAGGAACTGCTTCACAGAGTTCACAAATATTTAATACTCTGCATCTTTTCAACATCTTGTGGTCAGTTTTTCTTGCCAGAAGGTTTCTGGTTCCTGGATGGTATAGTGCTGTGTGTATTCACCCATTGCCTAGAAAATTGCCAGTTCATTTCTTGCCTTTGGAAAGGTCTCGATAGTAGAAGTAATTGAAATTGATAAAAGGTACTTCAGGTCTTTTTGAAGGGCAAGAGGGAGGATAATCTGACATAATTGGCTGTTTTAAGATACAGAAGATACTGTCAAATCTTACCTTAATTGTATAGCTAAGCTTCTGTAAGTGTCTATAAATCATTGGGCTAAAAGCCATATCATCCTCATATGCCTGTACCAGTCCATAAATGCTCCTCCTCTTGAAACACTGCTCTTAGTATTTCATTAAATTAATTAGACCTTGGAGTTTCTCTGTGAGTTGACACAGTAACCTTTAAAAAGGGGGAAAGAATTTCCTCCCAGGTCCCAAGGAAAATCACATTGCCAGACTTAACCAATAATTGTTTTAAAAACCAATAACTAAAAGTTTATTTGATTTTCTTGCATATCTTCCAGTCAAGAATCTTTTCTCTGTGGGAAAACTGAATAATGTTAATAACTGACCTGAAAACAGCAAATGTCTTGTGTACAAAATAGCCAGAGGAAGTTGTTTATGAAATTAAATAACATTTTCTAGGAGATTAAAATAGCCTTTGTTGCCCCTGTAGGTTTCTTGCCATTGTTGGTGGTGATGCTGCTAAGGCAATAACTGACATTCTTCTTCACTCACATGAAACCTCTTTGGCCTCAGGGCTCTGTCTGTGGCTGCCCCTATACCAGCTGCCTCAGGAGCAAGGCTTCTCTGGAGCCTTTCTTGGAGGTCATATGGAAGCATCTTCAGCTAGAGAGCAAATCAACAGTGCCTAGAAATGGTAGCAGGTTATTTTTGACCTCTTTTGCTCATTGATGACACCTTATGGTACACATTCCAAAGACTAAACCTCCATATTAATTGTTGGGTGTCATTCATTAGTTGATGGCAACCTTTTTAAAACACAAACACCTTTTACATGCTGTAGATGGGCAGAGCTTAGAAGCACAAACAAGTTAGATGTGCTGCTGTATGAGTTATTTCTGTGCTTTCCAAAATGCTGCCTTTTAAATGTGTGTCTGTTTATATTAGAGTACACATTTACTTAATCAAGCATTGTTAGCCTTTTGTGCTGATGGCAAGAGTTTTTTTTGAAGATCAGGAGGCTGGACACTTCAAGCACTGGATGATTTTTGTTTCTTAAACCTCTGTCCTTTTCTCTTTTTCTCCAGCAACTTCCAACCCTGTTACACCTAAGCCACCTCTGTTCAATACCTTGCTTTACTCATTGGTGCCTATAATGGGAATTGCAGTGATTGTGCTCTTCTCCTTTTGGATGTACAGACATCACAAGCTGGCTTATCCTCCAGTACTTGTTCCAACCCAGGTAAGCTGCTGTGTTATGGTTTGGGTTTAGGGTTTTTTTGCATGGTAAACCCTTTTTCTGAAGAGGAGAGACTGAGGTGTGCATCTGTCACATGGCCCAAGTCTTCTCTTACTTTCCTGGCTTAGAGGTGCTAATGCTTGCAAGCTGCAAAAGCAGAAAATTAAGCTTTACTTAAATAGCTTCATCTCCTTTAATTGGTCTTTGATGAATGTATGAGCAATTACTGAAGGTTTTTCCACATCTCTGTGTTTTGGAGGAGAACAACTGAACACAAGAGCTTCAGATGGCAGAGGCAGTATTGCTGGGCAGCTAGGGGAAGTTGGTACTCTCACATAGCTGAAAGCACTGCTTGTTTGGAGGTTGTGGACAGCTGCACTCAGGTTGAGCTTTGTGTAGTCTTGAGCTTATAAACAAAAATAAAGAAGTGCTCATTCATAATGGCAGTTTGCAGGGAATAGAAAACAGGAACTAGTAGAAGCTGAGCTGCCTTTAGAAAAGTATAGAACTGGGATAGAGGTTTCAGTGAAAGGGAATACAGAGAAAATCTTCAGTTGAAGTGTAGTTCAAGGGCTGAGCTCAGCTTTATCTTTTTTCCTCTTCCTTGTTGTGTTTTGTCATCAAATGTTTCAGTTCTAGTAGTGTTTGTCTTTTACTTGAAAAATATTGTGAGGTTGTGGTCTCCAGATTTGAAATGCAAACTGATTGTGTTGCATCAAAACCAACTTTTCTTGGCTGGATGTGCCTAGTTCCTGCTGTTGTCAGGCTCCAGCTGATTCTGTAGGTGCAATAAAGACTAGAATTCCTCTTCCTTCAGTTATGTCTAGGGATGTAATTGAGATTAGAAGGCCTTTATGAAAAGAATGAAAGCAGAGAATTCTTCAGACCAAAGCATAAAAGATGAGCAAAATGTGGTAGTGGAAATGAAGAGAAACATCTTGTTCAGGGGTGGAATTGAACTTAAGTTCAGGAACTGAACTTGAGCTTCTCCTCTCAGTGCAGGGACCAGGCAGAATCTATCACCTCTCACACAGTGATGATCCAGTGATGTTATTTCTGATTCAATAACATGGAAAAAAAGCTTGTTATTTTTTTGGTAGGATTGCATTTAAAAGGATTTTGGTGTATTTGCTCTGTACTGCCAGCTTCTGTGGTATTTTCAGTGTCACTGCTTGACTTCAGGGTGTTGCAGGAAGCAGCATTGCCCATGGTTGATAAGATTGGTTTGGTTTCAGTTTCATAGTAAGAGATAAGAAGAATTTGGGGGGAGGTAGTGAGCATATGTTCTTGCCAAATGAAAAGAAGATAATTTAGAGGAAAAAAGTATGTTTCCTGTCCTTGTGGAAAGTATTGCAGATCCTCAAACTTCAGGCAATCTGTTAGCATAATTATTTCATCCATCTCAATTTTTCTGTGGTTGGGACTAGTAGTCTGCACTGTAAGATCAAATTCCCAGCTGCTGCTTGGGTACTTTTCAGTCTGTGATCTCCTTTCTAGACTTCAAGGAATAAGTCATGAGTGAAGTGCTAGAAAAGCAAACAAATGTTAAATGCATCTGAAAGACCAAGAACTTGCATTTTTATGTTCTTTCTCCTTCTTGCAGTTCTTTCCTTGCATGGTTTATGTTTGGTACAGGAGTGGACACGTCATAGGGTTTTAATAAATAGGGTAATAACTTGTTTTGGGAATGCTCAGATTTTATCTGTTGGGAGAAGGATATGTTGGTGCTTGAGCCTAGTTATGGTGTAATAGCATTTTCTTATCTTGTGGTGAATAGGCATTAAGGGTTGATGTGGAAAGTCAGGAAAAGCTACTTCTGCCTGAAAAAGTAAATGAAATTATTATGGAAATGGAGTGTATAAATACTCTCCCATCTGCAGCAGAGCAGTAGTTCCCACTTGAAATTTGATTAGAGCTGCTTTCAACAGGAGGCAGAGGAAGCAGGAAAAGAGGGGGGGGGAAAAGTACTAGTAATTCTTACAACCAACCAACAAGCATTTCATTATGTAGGCAATTAATATATTGAATATTATATTAAATAATTAGGGGATAAGCAGAGTTTATGGGCAATGGGGTTCTTGGCTCCATCTTTCTAGAGCAGAGGGTAGAATGGATAGATCCAATGTGCAGCAGCCACTCACTAGCCAGCAGGGATTTCTGTGGGAGATACAGCTAATGTTTATTTGTTCCTAGAAGGTGATGGGAGTGCTGAGGTGCAGTACACTCCAGTACTGATCTTTCTGTTTGTAAAAATGAAAGGAGAGATGAGGAATAAGCAAAGGATAAAAAAAATGAGAGGTTTTGGAAAACTTGGGAGACACAGGGATAAGGAAATTAAAAATCAGAGGAATAATTTGACACATTCAGAAAAAGGAAGGAATTTTTTTGAACCTATAGTGAAATAAAGAGAACAAAATCTGAGAAAATGCAAACAACTTCATTTTCTTTTGGAAGTAAAGTCATTTCATGGTATGTGCACAGAGCAGTCAGGCAGTTCCTACCCAGTGAGCTGGGTTTGCAGCTGTGTGGATTAACTTACCTTTATATTCCCTTGGACTGTAGAGAGAATTCTTTTTAAGGTTTCATAGAGTAGAATTAGTTGATATGCTTAGTTTAAGATTGGAAAGCAGAAGATGCTTTTGTTTGCCTCTGAGATATTTCCTTCTTGCTTGCTTTTAAGTGTTTGGGTAGAGAGCTAGAGGAGGTGGCTGCTGAGATGGACCCTGGGAAGCATTCCCTAGACACAACCACGGTGGAGCTGTGTGCTCCTAGGTGCTGCTGCTGCCAGCACAAGGACCTGTCCTTGCTCCTGCTCCTCCTCTTGTTTGTGCTGTTAGCTGTATGCCTCACTTGGTTGTGTGGGGTGCTTGCTAGTTAAAGCTGTCACACCTGGGAGAATCTGTCACTCTTTCCATCCTTACCTGGGTTATTAACAAATGGAAGTTTGCTAAATACATGTGTGTGTCTGCAAAAGGCTTTGAAAGAACCATTTCATTTTCTCATTTAGATTTCATTTAATCAGGCAGCAAACATCTATTCATAGGGCTGATTAAATTCACCCCCAAAATGGGTTAGTAATTAAACTATTTGAATTGGTGTGGTTGTATAGAGACAGAATTGATCTCACCTGGTGAATTCTCACTCCTGAGCAGCAGGTCCACTGAAAACTGAACTTTCTCTGCAGACAAAGGTTTGCACTCCCCACTGAGGTGTAATTTAGACTTCCCCACAGCATCCTACTGCTATTGCTGGTAGAACTCTTGAGTGTGGATGGCAAGGAGTTGATATGTTTTGCTCATTTAACTTGAACATCTCTTGAGCTTGGGCCAGAGTTGTCAGTCAATGCTAATTCCAACTGTGGTGTTACCACTCTGTCATCTGATAGATAGGACCATAACCTATTTTATGGCAGAACTTGACACAAGTAACACTTTGGGGTTTTATCAGTTCACAGAGCTGTGGCTCCCAACATTTTTCCATCCCTCCTGTGCAAAGACTGATTAACCTCTTGTACTTTTTGTTGAGTGCCCAAGTTATGAATATCTTAGTGGATCACAGAGTTGCTTTTTTAGTTTAGTGGTGTTTTTGAAAACAGAGTCATATGTTGAGAGGGTTGAAAAAAGCTTTACAGATTCACATAATGTCATTTTTGCTTCATAACCTATTTTGGTACTTTCTTCTGAAAGGCTTCAAATTACTTGGGTCAAAGATGCTTCATGTTTCTCATCACTAAGCACAAGCAAGCCCTGATCTAGGTCTGCTTAGGGTCACCAGAAATGTAAAAACTTGGAATGGGCAGATCCTGCTTAAACTGCTGCTGTTGGAGTGGCCATAGAAGCAGGCCTGGGTGCCAACAATTACCATTTCTTTCTTTTCTTGGAGAGGAGGATTACACAGTTAAAAAATACAACTCCATCTTCTGCTTTTAACCCTTCTATATATCACACCAAATATTCCCTTTGTTGAGCACAATAGTCTTCTATGTGCTTCAGTTTTTGTGTAATTGGGGGTTTTTTGGTGAGGTCTTTTGTTGATGGTTTTTTTTCTGCCCCATATGGATGAACCTCACAGTCCTGTGTATATAGAAAACATCCCTTGTCTTCAGAGTCATGTGCTGTGTCAACCAAGGGTTAATAATAATTGAAGTGCATGTTTCAAATATAAAGAGATATTGACTTGCTGGTCTCAAATGTGGTGAGGTTTGGGGTTTTTTTTAACATCAGAAACCCCTGATTTTTGGCTGATGGTAAATTTGGTGTGAGTCCCTTTGCTACCATACCATGATAGTCATTCTTCTCTCTGTCTTTTCCTGAAGACACCCAAGTATGACTACATCTTTGTAGCTGTGTCATGATTTGGGTATTTCAGTTTCAGCTGTTAGAGACTAGAATTGAAAACAGTATCCCATAATGAGGTGAAGAATGGGGAAGGAAAAAACTCTCCAGCAGTGGTGGATGCAAGGCATGTTCTGAGCTACTGACTGCAGCTCCAACTGCATGTGTAGCAGTGGAAAACCAAATTCTGTGTTGGAAACCAAGAGCAAAAGAACATAAACCAAACCAAGCACTGTTCTTTGCTGCAGGGCTTAACCTCAAGCTTCTGGTCTAGGCCACCAGAGCTGTGCCAAGGAGTTTGGTCAGTGTGTGTGTAAGATTTGTCTTCCAAAAAAACATAAGCAATTAGCAATGGGAAATTTTTTATGGTTGGCATTGGAAAAGATTTTCATATATTATTTTGTTGTTCTCTGAATTAATTTTTAATGCATCAAACAATCCACCTTCATTTCTGGGATAATCTCTATTCCTTTGCCACACTAGGAAAATCACAGTTGGCTGCTGAAGAAGAATGAAGAAATTAAATCAAGTATTCAGGGTTTTTTCCTTTTTTTTTTGTTTATTTTCCAGCCACATTTTTTCATGCTGTTGTTACAGATATTTTAATAGAAACATTATAACACTTGAAGAATAAGAAAGGGAGAGGATTTTTTTCCTAAGACTTATTCCAAATCTAGGAGGATTACTAGCTTCTTGAAAACTATGTGGAAGAGAAGCCAGGTGCTTGTGTGAAATGGAAGAAATGATTGATCAGCAAAGAAAAGCTGGAGCTTAGAAAGAGGAAGAATTAAAAATAGAGACTGAGTGAGAGCTTGTGGCTAGCTAGGAAGGAGTTAAGGTTGGGTCCATATCAGTGCTTAATGAATGATTAACATGGAATGAGTGGCAGTGTTGGTAGTAAAAAGGAAGAGCTGAATGATGTCAAGGTTTGGACTCAGATGTGTGCAGGATCTCATGTTCCCTAGCAGTGGATTTCCTATCTTCAGGGCTAATAAGAATTTCTTCTATAATGAATTCCAATCAATAGCTGGAATGTTGCTAGAGAAAGATCTGGTGCTATCATTTGATTGGGGTGCTATGAGGTGCAATCAGGGTGTAAAAGGGGGGAAAAACCTATCCCAGAAATAGAGGGATATTGTGAGAATGCAGTAGATCAAGAGTCTTTAATGTGTGGTAGATAAATAGCTTGGAACTCTGTTGTTAGAATTCATGGGCTGTTACCAATAGCTCCTTAGAATCTTTAACAGAGGGGAGAATCTGTATGACAAGTAACTGGAAAGCAGCTAAAGAGAAGCATCCTTGTGCAGTGCTCACTGTACACCTAGATATCCAGCACCTTGGTTCCCCTAGCAAGGTCCAGTTTGCATATCCTCAGCTGTGCAGGGTTTAGATTGACTTTTTCATGTCTCTTATATCACTAGGTGGATGAGAATTCCACCTTTCCCAAGGTCTATAAAAAGCAATTCATCTTCCCCAAAGAGACTGAAATACTGTGGGATGTGTACAGATGTCCTATTTCTTGTACCAGCTAGGAACAAAGGAAGCAATCAGCACAAGAACTTTGTCATCCACTCATTTACATTTATTTGGAGCACCATCTTTATAAGGATTTTGTTGACACATTTGGAAGTTCAGAATGTGATTGGGGATGGCCTGAATTTGGGAAAAGACCCACACTGCTTGGGGGATTTTTGGTCTAACTGGTTACAAATATTCATTCCTGAAATAAGAAGGCACAGCTTTGGCTTTCTGGAATAGCCTGGTACTGCTTAAACTGGTGATGCTTGTGTTTCTAACCAAGGCTGAGGTGCTGATCTGTAGTCTGAAGGGCAGGACCATGATTTGAAACTCAGAAGGTTTGTGATGTGCATAAATCTCACCAAAAACTTTCCTGCATGTCTAACTTCTTAGTGTTTGGAGGAGGCTGATCCCCTTAAGACAGCAGTGAGAGGCTTGGGAGAGGTGCCTCTCTTTCTCAGACTTTTGTGTTTGCAGGTTCTCATTATGGGAAGAGCCAAAAGGTTGGATTCCTGTATCTTTTCCCTTGTTTCTGAGGAATTCATGCAATTCTCTGGAGCTGGAGAAATAGAACAGAAAAGAGGCCTGAGGAAAAATGAGTACCTTTTCTTTTCCAGCCACAGCCAGGCTGTTTGAATAACTACTTCATCCAAGCAATGCTTTTTAATTTTTCTTAACAGTTATTGTCTTTGACTACTTGAGTTAGCAGAAATATGAGCACACAGAGAGAGAGTTCTATTGCTCTGTTCAGTAGCTGTTCCCTCTCAGCTCACATTGAGTAATGCTTTTATTTTGCTTGGCTGCTGTTTTGGGCAAAGGACTATGAGGGGTTTGGAGGAGGAACCTCTTAGAGTAGCTGTGCTCATGGTTGCAGGAGTTTATGCTGTGGAATCTTGTAGTTAATCTAAACATACATGGACTAGCTCTCATCCTGCAGGATCCACCAGCTTACAGGCAGCAAAATCAATTGAAGGGTTTGGGGTTTTGGTTAGTGTGGGTTGGGATTTTTTTCCCCACATGAAAATATTTTCAGACCATCCAGGTCCTGCAGGAATCTTCTTCAGGCTCTTGATGGGTGTTGGCCTGGTCTCTGGTGGTCTGCTGCCTGATGGTGAGAGGAGCAGAAGGAGGAGGAGGAGGAGGAGTGATCCTGTTAGCCTCCAGTGTCGTTCAGTGCTCTGTCAGTGGCAGCAAGCTCTATTACAGCATGTCTAAATCTTGACTCCTAACTCATCTAGCCTTCAAGAAATACTGCAGCCCTTCCATTATTAATTAGTTAGATAATGCTAAGTGTGTGCTAGACATTATTCAAGCACAGGGAAAAGCCTTTTGCTGGCCCTATGCTCTCTAGCATCCCAAGAATGTCAAGACAAAGGGTGAGGAAAAGGGTGATTACTGTTACATGGCAGCTGAATGCTTGGAGTGTTTGAATTTCATGCTCTTGCAACATCTATCTGATCAGATGATAAAGGACAAAGCAAATGGCTGAGGTAAAAGTACAGGAGGGAGGAACAAAGGTGTCTCAATGCTTCTCTGCTTGCCTGCAGCCAGGTGGTTCAGGAAAGGAGAGGTGAAAATAGCACAAACAAGCTTGTCATTGAAATCTGGTTTAAGTTCAGTAGCAGTGCTCTGAGAGTGAAGTGTTTATGATGGATTTCATTGCACAGTCTGTAATCTCCTGTGACTTGTTTGAACCAATCTTTGCTATTGTCATCTCCTTTATATACACTGGACATGGTCATTTCGAGTTCCCTTGCTGTAGTTCCACCTCTAGCCTGCCCCACCTATCGATTCAGTTCACTAATAGAGACCTACCACATGCTGCTGATTTGTTTATAAGGTTTAGTTCTAACTCAAGACATCAAAAGGTTCTCGTGTTCCACAGCTAGCTCCTCATTTCAGGGACCTGTAATACAGCACTGCCCTCTGCTGTGCAGTTGTGACCTAACTTACTCCTTCTTCGTGTAACTTGTGGTTTCAGCTGTTTCCCTTTCTGCATGTGTTTATATGCTGCTTGGGAGTAACATGACTGTTTATAAACCTCTAATGGACAATTCTGCTTTTAATTAGAAGATCAATTCAGCCAATGGTCTCTCTGATTTTTTTTTTCTCCCCCATTTTTCTTTGCTGACTTCTTATGGATCTTTATTATTTTTAATTATGTTATTAGTACAAGAATGCATTGAATAGTACAAGAAAGTGTTGCTTATCCCCGTGAATATTTTTGTTGTTAACTCACAAACAGTTGATTTTGTTTCTCTGATAAGCTGCTTTTTCATCCCATTCTTGCTATAAACAGTAATTTCTTTTGCCTGTGTTTTTTCCCCTCTCTGCAAGCACGCCTTTCATATAATGATTGAGGTAAGCTCCATTGATGTTTCTTCATGGTTATGAAACTTTCTGTGGACATGTAAGAAATTGGTTTTGGTCTGAATTCCATTTCTTTTCAGTGTTTTGGACAAGAAATCTGTAAGCATGCATAATTTCAAAATACACTTAGTCTGTTGTTTGTGACTTCCTTAACATTTACTATAGCGTCTCAGGTTGTTAAATTCAATCTTTGTGGGAATAATGATGAAATACACCTGGTTTGTGGTTCTTCAGCTACAAATGAGCTGGTTTGTGTCCCTTCCACCCTGGTGTTGCATGGTAGGAACCGTGGTAAGGGCTCTGCTGGCACAGCCTTTACTGGTCAGCCCAGTCGCAGGCTGTGGGACCAGTCCAACCAGCAAGGTCTGAGCCCTACTGTAGTGGGTAGCTCTGGGAGGAAATGGCACATCCTCCTCCCTTCTGTCCTCTCTCTGGCTATGTGTTGTCATCTCAGCCTGGGAGCTGCCTGTAACTAACTGTTAGAGGTGTTTGGTGGTGATTCTGGGTGATGGGATGGGTTTGTGTGTGATCCAGGAGCTCAGAGAAGTAGATTGCCTGAAGAGACAAATTCCTTCTCTCTGAAGGAATTCTCTTTTTCACTAGCCAGAAGTTATTTTGACTTTATATTAAATCAGTGATGCTTCATGTGAAACTATAAGTAACTGAAAACTGTTAATTCAGAAACTTGCTCATTATTGCTAGGCTTTTAAATTGAATATTGGGAAGGTCAAGAGTTGAGTTGTGATGTGAGTGCTCAGTTTCTGTTGGCTCTAGAGGTCTCTAATGAAGAGCTACAATGTCTTTTAAATGTAATTTAGGAGAAAATAGGATGGTGCTAGTGAAGTATTTTCCTGAATATCTTGTTACCAAAATTCCTTATATTCCTCTTACTGTTATGCTTCAAATGCCATCATTCCAGCTAGGGAAGAAGCTGAAGTATCCTACCTAGGAGTGACTACTTGTTTTACTCTGGGGAATATGCAGAGCACAATAACATGGAGGATTTTGTGTGGGGCAAGGGAGAAAAATTGTCACCATTGAAGTGAAACCTACTTTGATACAAATCATGAGTCAATTTTAGAATCATTTCAAAATTAAGAATTCCAACTCCTTTTCATGTGTTTAGATTTTAACCTTACAGATCATCTGGTTGAAAATGAACCAGAAAGGGGGGAAACAACCAAGATAGTCATCAGACTCCTTCAGTGAGAACTTGCCAACCATTTTCACAACAGAAGCTGTAGAATAAATGTAACCAAGGGGAACTATTGCACCATCTAACAAAGAAAACTTGCATGTGCTCTGGAAGCTTGAGAACTTGTTTATAGTTTGAAGTCAGGAAGGAGAAATACATCTAAGTGCAACCCTGTTTGGATAATTGGTCTTTTTGTTTTTTCCCTGATGAATCACCTGATTGAGTTGCCATGTGAGGGACTGGACTGGAGATAACCTCAAGTGCTGGCAGACTGTGGTGGGGCAGGTTGTTAAACAATCTGTTCAGCTGGTC
Source organism: Galbula dea (assembly GCA_013399015.1). NCBI lineage: Eukaryota > Metazoa > Chordata > Aves > Piciformes > Galbulidae > Galbula > Galbula dea. Next base: position 76,578 of record VWZX01001038.1, on the reverse strand, counting down.
ATGTTTTGAAGGCATTTGTGGGTTCAGGTTTAAGCTTCTCTCTGATCTTGAGAACCATTCTTGCAGACACTTAGGGAAAGCTATTTCTGAAGGTTACCCTTCTTTAAGGACTGGTATGACTGGTATACATTACCTGACAGCTACAGAAATCAGAACCAGAAAGCTCTGTTTGGGATTTGGAAGCCTTAGAGTGTACAACATAACTGGATGTCTCTGATTTTTGTGATCCCTAGGGAACTCAGACTCCCAGGTTTAAAGCTCTTGGAGGAGTGAAGCCTAGTTGATGCATTGTTTGACTTAGTCAGTTCAAGTACTTTCTGCCAGTGTAGCTGCTTCTGGTTTTTGTCCAGCAGTGGATCATCATGCAGCAGATGTATTCCTGGTGTAACTGCCCTGGGGTTAGGACAGAACATGTCTTTGAGAAGGTGGAGTATTTGGGATGAAGTGGGCCAGTGGCTTCTGGCTACCAAAGAGAGAGAGCCCTGCTTCCCCCTCTACCTTGCCATGCCTTCTGTGTTAACCTGGACCTTGTTCAAACTGGTTCAGTTTGCTAACCTGTCAGAAAAGCCCCTGATTTTATACAGAAATCAATTAAAAGAAGCTTTCTGACAATCTCAATATGCCTTAATTTGCTGAGTGGTCAAACAAGGACTCGAATCAGCCCAGGGGGAAGGGCCAGGGCAAGTTTGGGAATGGGGAAACTTATTTTTGGCCAGCTGTGGCAAGCTGTTAGACTAATATAGCCACATTATACCTTTACTCACATTATATCATCATCCTGGGCACCAGAGAGATGATTTGAAATAGCCATGCCAAAATAATTATGCCTGTGGCACGTGAACCATTTTTGCTTCGAAGCAGAACAAGTTGGAAGTGTTGTCAAGGAGAGATTCTGCCCTGAAACAAAACAGCACCTGTAGTTTCAGAATCAGAAACCAACTGAGGATTCTTTGTAGTTACCAGAAGGTAATTTCTCCTTTCCAACAACCTCAGGGTTTGTTTTGATGTAGGGGTGGGGATGGGGGTTGCTTCTTCAGAACAAGGCCGGAAGTTTTGACTTCATAGAAGGGTTTTGACACAAAAAGGGAAGTGGGCAGAGAACCACAGGAGGTTGCTATATAAGGCAATGGGAAAAGGGTTTGAATGCCAGGATTTTCCAGGAGGTGGGAAATTCAGATGGTCTAACACAGGAGGAAGAAGCAGCAGGTTTAGCTGGCCTCTCTCTACCCAGGAGTTCCTGCCTTCTCTCATGTCGTAGATGCTGTCATGTGTTTCATCCAATCTTCAAGAAGTTTTAAGTCTTCATTTGCTTTTGATGGTCCAGAGAAAATTCACATAGTGTGCTTCAGAACACCAGCAGAGTTGTTTGGGGGGGGAGGAAAAGAAAGGGAGTTACTGTAGCCAGCACAGCAAAGTCAACTCTGGGTTAAATTCCCACAAATTGTTCTCACATTTAGGCAAGTCATTAGGTTGAAAACTGGAAGTAGTTGTCTTATTGCCTGGTGTTAAATCCAGGATTTGTAAAATTAGCAAGTCAAAGTAGGCTTTTGTGAGGAAATTTCAGGCATCTTCCTTCTAGTTTCATTTGTGACTGTGACTATTACAAATTGAGGGCAGTGATTTCCCTGGTGCCTGAAACATTGATAAAGGAATTTGACATTGAATGAAAGGCAGCACGAGAGGGAAAGCTTAACTCTTAAACTTCAGCTTCTGTGGTGTTTGTCCAGCTTAAACCCACTCATTTTGATGTAAGAACTTTACATCATACATCAAACACTGCATTTTCTGTGGTGCAGCTCTTGGTTTGTGGAATTGCTTTACAGTTTCTTTCAGTTGCTATGGATCTGTCTCTATGAACCATGTTCTTTTGGAGAGATGGATTTCTTGTTTCATGAGAAACAAGAGCATGGCTCTTTATTCCTGTGCTTGCACTACTCAAAACCTGTGTTGGGTACAGAAGCACATGTCTCCATTCTCACCAGAGCATAGTAATACTGAAAAGTTGTTCAGAAAATGCTGCTTTCACATGCACAAGATTTTTATGTTGTTAACTGAAGTGCTTAACTATTGAGAACTCTAAATTGTTTTGTAGAAGCAACTACTCCAATGTTTCTCATTCTTTCTCCTTCAAACAGCATTTCAGCTGTGACTGGAGCCAAAAAAAAACCCAAAGAGGCCAAGGGTACATTTTGGAAGCCTTTTCTGAACAGTAGACTTCAGGGTTTTTGGTTATATTCTGCAGTGTGGTATGATTTAAAAGTGCTACCTACCTGATGCTTGCATGTTGGTTTCATTCACACCTCATACTGAGCCATGGTAGATTTTTGTGGTCCCCCTAGATCTGCATGGCCACCAAAAGCACCCCTCACTCATCTGGGACCTGGCAGTTGGCTCCACACTGCCACTGGCAGTGGCAATTCTCTGTAGGGATTTGGACTGAGGAACAAATGTTGTTTACTCTAAATTGGGGGTGTGTAGAAGGAAGGTGGAGCTCCACCTCTGACAGAACTGGTGATTCTGCTTACTGACCACTACACAGCAGAACTTGACTGACTTCCTTGCAGAAAACAGGGATCATTAGAGATCATGCTTTTCTGGTTGTGTGCTTAGGGCAATACTCTTGGATGCAGAGGCATGTGTAAATGGGTGTGATACATTTGTTGATGGGAGGGAAGAAGCTTAGGCAGGTACAAGCTGCTACAGCATGGTAGGATGGAGAGAAAAGGACAGCCCACCAAGCTCCTCTTTGGCAATCAACTGGGAAATCTACTTGCCCTATTCAGATGTTGTGTATGGTACAGAATATGTAAGAGATGCCTAAACCATAGGACACAAGCTACTCAATAAGCTGTCACCTTTTCTTTCCTGGAAAGGGGCCTTGTTCTGATCTGGAGCAGGGTTGTTGGTTTTATGGGTAGCTGTATGGAAGCTGTAGCTCACTTGCAGTTGTTTTTCCCACCTGGCACTGTTGGTTTTGAAAAGGAAATTTTGAGCTAGCCCCTCAGTACAATACAAACATTGTGATAGATGACAAGATAGTCTCCTAAATGTGCTTCTGGGGTACAGCCAAGCACTCCCATTTCTGTAGCACCCTGGCTGTCCACATGAGCAAACATTGGGAGCACTGCAAGTGGGTCAGTAGTTGGAAGCATCAGTGCTGTGGTTCCTCACACCACCATTCTTGTGCTTGGAGGGCTGACTGGAGGTGATGATGTTTGGTTTCCTCTGCCAAACACCTGCACTGTGCATCTGGTTCAGTGGTTTCTGAATGAAAAAACAGGATTAGTTACCTGCTGGAAGACCTTACAGTGGCATGACCTGTCTCATGTCAGTTTGCAACCTCTGGGAGCAGTGGAGTTACTGAAGTAGAGCTGTGCTTGGATCAGTTCAGAGGCTGGTGAGAATCAGCCCAGCATATAGTAACTGCAGACAGGGAGGGGTTTCACCTCAGCTCTACATTCCTGCCCCCAAGCCAGGGGTTGGTGTAGACATCATCTGCTTCCAGGTTAAGGGGATGCAGCACATGGGGCTGGACTTTGGGGCTGTGTAGAGTCAAGTCAGCAGGCCATTGAACTGAGGGATTAAACAGGCCACATCTGTCAGACCAACAAACCAACCTTTCCTCTATCAAAGGTGCTCATTTTCAGTTTGTTTCTTAAAGTACTAAGTAAAGCTTGATTATCTTTAGGCCTGAGTTTCTGCTGTGCTTTTCCACCTGGTTAGACTGGTTTGTATCCAATTGTTGTTATGCTGTTGCTTGCACATGAGTTCTGAGCATGTTTTACCATCTTATGTTTCTTTCCTGTGGAGAAGGGTTGCTCCTTTGTTGCTGTTTGGTGGGGGAAAGTTTGTTGCCAGGGAGGTTGGGGACCTGAGACAAGTCTCTTCCAGTTTACAACCCTTTATTTCTAGTGCTGTCATCCTAGAAAGCACATCTAAGAACCAAACTAATTAATGCTTCTAACCTGATTGCAGGATCCTGGACCACCACCACCTTCACCATTGATGGGTTTGAAGCCATTACAGTTACTAGAGATCAAAGCTAGAGGAAGGTTTGGTTGTGTGTGGAAAGCTCAACTACTAAATGAGTATGTTGCAGTCAAAATATTCCCTATTCAGGTAAGCAGAGGTTCCTGGTGTCCCATGTAATAATGTGAGGCTAACCCAGCTTTTTCTAGTCACAGAAAGAGGCTTTTCTCTGAGAGTTTTCAATATATACTGTATAAGTAGCTAGAAATGTCTTGAGCTGAGAAATCTGGAGGTAGAGGTTTGCCCAATGAACATAAGTATCTTAATGCAGCAAACATTGAAACATAAACTGTGGAATCTATCTCTCTGGTCATAAAACCACATATTTGGCATGAATAGTTTTAAGCAGCTCTCACACACCTCTCAATCAGTGGAGAAGAATTTGTTCATATTCTTCAGCTTAAATTGGACTTGGAAAGAATGTCCTGAAGTGCAAACCTATAAAGTGATGCTTCCAGTTGCCTCAATTAAGTGAAATAGAATTTCCTTCCCAGAAAATACCCTCTGAAAGCTGTGTTTCAGAGTAGACTGTGCTCAGAATTTTAAGCTCCAGTCTAGTTAAAGAATGCAAAGTGATGACACACAATGCTATTAGGATAGATTTTACAGTAATTAAAGCACCCACTGCTACTGCTAGTGGAGAAATGTGATTGTGTTTTCTGATGATTAACTCAGTCTTGACTTGCTGAATAAATAAATACATGTGCAGGATCTTCTTCTAGGAGAAGTGGGATGTATTTGTGCTGGCTTCAGCCAGCAGCATAACATTGTCCCTTGTAAATCATCAGGCTCAGTGTGCTAATAGCATACCCTACCTTTTAGACACTACATGTAGCTTCCTTCAGGGAGCAAATCCTCTCTTGCCAGCACCAAATGGTTGTAGTCATTTTGACAGATCCTTTCCAAATGCCCAATAAACTCCAGGAGGAAACTTGTGTCAGGAAAAGAACCTCTTCTTCTGATCCCTGTGGTGTTCACTTGGCTTCTGTCTCCTTTTGTTTCAAGGACAAACAGTCGTGGCAGAATGAATATGAAATTTACAGTCTCCCTGGAATGAAGCATGACAATATTCTGCAGTTCATTGGTGCAGAGAAACGAGGCACTAGCATTGATGTTGATCTCTGGTTAATTACAGCATTTCATGAGAAGGTAGGTGGAGTTCTCAGGGTAAGGGGGTGTTTTGGGGATTGTGGCAGAGGGAAAACAGCAGCCTCAGAGATCTGTCACAGACGTGAACTTGGGACAGTTAAGAAATAACATTGGAGTCAGTTTTCTTTTACTGTGTTTGTTTCTCTTCTCTACATTGCTTTTCAGCCATGTGAATGTATTTACATGTAGTTTTCAGCCAGCTAAGCAAGTTCTCATCATCTTTACCTAACACAGCAGTTGTTTTAGAAAACAAACAAATGAAGACTAGTTTTTTTGGGTATTTGTTTAATATCCCCTGTCTAAAGCTGCCTAATGAAACAAGGTCTGGCTTGCAGAGCTTGGGGGGTTTGATTTTTGGGTTACTGGTGTTAGTTGATTTGAGTCTGGAAGAATAGCTGTCAGTCAGACTGTGGTGGCCACAGTAAGAAACAAATCCATGGAATTAAGAACATGTTCACAGGTTTATTCTATCCACTTTAGTTTTTCCTAATGCAAGTGATGCATTCATGTAATGCATATGCAGGCATTGAGTGCAATAACATGGAATAACAAGTAAGGTTACTGAGATGGAAGTACAAAGAGACAAGAGGAAAAAACACAGCCACACAACACAAACCCAAACAAAAAACTAAACCCCAAAAGAAAACAAACCCACAAGCAAAGCAACCAACCATCCCCAAAGCCAAAACAAAGCCCCATCTCCCAAACTTACATTTAGGGACTGGCAAAGACAAGGAGGCATGAGGAAGATGTTACCACTTTATGCCTCTGCTTTAATAATTTGGGTGACTCAGACTATCCAAGGGTTGCAAACTGTTGACAGATCTCCACCATCTGATGTCACATGAATGTGCTCCTCTGAAAGGTGGCTGCCAGTTTTTGGGTTGCTTTTTGTCAGAGGGTTTTAAAAGCCTTGTTAGTGCTGGAAAGTGGCACCTGAGAACTCCAACTGATGGAAAATAGGAATTTACTTTATTTTTCCAGTGTAGCCTCAACACTTTGACAGCTCACTCTTCATTTTTCCCTTTTGGGGGTGGCTTTTCATGCAGCAGCAGGTGACACAGGGACATCTCCCAAACTGGATCCTGTGTAAATGCATGGGAACATGTGCAGAGAGGGGGCTAGAGTGAGTCTGAAGAGAAGAGCTTTATGTTGAATCATTTTTACTTTCCATGATTTTTTTATATGTATTCAGAGTGTGCATTTTAGTCTGAAACTACATTGTGAAACTGGAGTTTACTGTTGTTGGGCCAGAAGAGAAGGAAAACTGTCAATTAAAGGTCCTAAAGAATGGTGATACACAGATGAGCAAGATGCCTGAAGCTGAATCTCAGCTGTAATTTCCTGTGCCTGGAAGATTCTAAATCAGGCTTGTAAAAGCAGGGTTGGCTTTACAAAGAACTGAGCTATCTTGGGTCTAGCTCTTGTTTGTTACACAGAGTTCATGGTGCTGTTTGCATGTTGAGGTGCTGCCTGGGTGCCTCTTGATTCAGCTCCTGGACCAGACACAGAGCAGAGGCTCATGTTCTGCTCTTTAGACTAGCAGTTGCTTGCCTAGCTGTGTAGAATACAAGGCTCTGTCAGAAGACAGAAAGGCAGCCAAGGCATAGGGGTTTTTTCCCTGATGGAGACCACCAGAAGGAGGCTGATTCTGTACTTGTTCTGTTTTGCTCTGCAGGGTTCCTTGACAGACTTTCTGAAGGCTAATGTGGTCTCCTGGAACGAGCTGTGTCACATTGCCCAGACTATGGCCAGAGGCTTGGCTTATCTGCATGAGGACATCCCAGGGCTGAAGGATGGCCACAAACCTGCCATCTCACACAGGTAGGGTAGCTCTCAAACAGCCTCAGGAGCTTGCTAGTAGGTAACTTGCAGGTCAAGGATCTGAAATGTGGCTAGACAGGGAGGATTCCAGTAGTTGCTCTGAATTATTGACTGCAAAGCAGAAAAATGATAGGAAAAAATTTGCTCAGCCTAAGCAAAGTCTAGCTGCTGGAATTGAGCCCTTGGTGTGGTCATTGGGATTAGTGTCACAAATTCCCCTTTTAGACAGTTAATTATTTGAGTACTGTCTGCAGTATATGAAATAATTGGCATTATAGCTTTTTGAAACAACATATATAACTTTAGTAGACTAAATATAACTTCAGTCATGCTTCTGCCTTCAGACAGAAACAGTTTCTGTGAGTGGTTATGCCTGTAGTTGAGTGTCAATTGCTATTGTTTGAAATGGGGTAGGTATAGAAAGCTACTAATAAATGTAAGGAGCTGAAGTGCTAGTGGTAACCAAAAGTCAAGATAAGAATGCAGAGGGAGAGAAATTCAGGTTCTGCAGAATTTGGAATTTCATGTGTAAAACTGCTTCACTGATGGTCAAATGGATGGCAGGGGGAGAGGTGCACACAGGACAGATGGAATCCCTGGATCCAGTCCAGTAGCTTTTTATTTCTGCAGGAAATCATGTTAGAAACAATCAAGACTCATTCTGCAAAGTGCCTGTTTTCCTATTATTTTAACAAACAAAATGTAGTTGTAATTTAAGTATGGACAAACTCCATTTTTATTCTGTTTCTGTGTCAGACATCCTTAAAGCTCAGTATTTCAAAACTGAGCCAGAAATGATAGTTCCAATTGCAGACTGTGTTTCCATAAGAATAAGGGTCACAGAGTGTTAGGGCTTGGAAGGAACCTCTGGAGATCATCTAGTCCAACCCCCTGGCAGAGCAGGGTCACCTACAGCAGGCTGCACAGGATGGAGGCCAGGGTTTGGAATGTCTCCAGAGATGGAGACTCCACCACCTCTCTGGGCAGCCTGGGCCAGTGCTCCACCAGCCTCAAAGTGAAGAAGTTCCTCCTTATGTTTAGCTGGAGCTTCCTCTGCTCCAGTCTGTGCCTGTTCCCTCTTGTCCTGTCCCTGGGCACCCCTGAACAAAGCCTGGCCCCAGCCTCCTGCTCCTCACCCATGAGTTGTTGCTAAGGTGTGCAATTCCTAGGGCTTGTTACTGTTTCTGTTGTTTAAATGACTTGCTGCTTTAGCATTTCCCTGCCTTTCTTATTAGTTCTTCATTAGATTATTTTGTTCTCAGTCCTTTATGTGGCATTTCATGTTCTGGATCTCTAATATTTCTTTTTTTCCTTAACTTCCAAGGGACATCAAAAGCAAGAATGTGCTGCTGAAAAATAATCTTACAGCTTGTATTGCTGATTTTGGTCTAGCTTTAAAGTTTGAGGCTGGAAAGTCTGCAGGTGATACACATGGGCAGGTAAACACCAATTTCTTTACAGAAATGATAGAGCTGTTAACTCCATGGGAATGGAAATGAAGAGTTAAAGCATTCTTGGTGCAGAGGATACTAGATCATCACCTCTGTTGTCAGTGACCTTTAAGGAATGGGGCAATCTGTGCTTTCTTCTCACAGGCTAGCAAATAAAGGATTCTTTAGACAGTTGCAGATGTCAGCCTTCCTCCCCTAACTCAGTACCTGGCCTCTTTCCCCCCTTCCTGTCATTCTCCCAAGAGGATGTAGCCAGAAAGAGTGGTCTTGCCATAGTGTATTAAAGCTTCTGAGATCCTCTTCAGAAACAGAGGAATGAGAGTGTGCAACCACTCTGTAACTCTCTGAGCTAGCAGCAGTCACCCCTGAAATGCAGCAGTGCTGGCTGACACAATACACAGAAGGGAACTGCTTTAGTGCTGTGTGCTTGTAAAATGACAAGCTTGAGCTCAGAGCATTGTGGCTTCTGGAAAACTAGAGAGATTTATTTTTAGGCAGAACCTCACAGTTTGGGGTTGAGGGACAAAAATAAAATCCTTACAATAAGCTTCTCAAAGCTCAGTGATGCTGTTGAAGGGAAACATAGCTGTTAGCATGGAGGGTTTAGCAGTGGAGGAAGTTCTGATTTATTCAGGTAAGTTTGCTCACTGCCTGTGGTCAGAAAGAATGCATCTCCCCCAGAGGTTTCCTAGAATCAGTAAGGTTGGAAGAGATCTCTAAAACCAGCAAGTCCAACCATTAACCCAGCACTGCCAGGTCACCACTAAACCATCTCCAGGGCTTTTCAGCCCCTCCAGGGATGGTGACTCCAGCACTAGGCCCTGGGCAGCCTGGGCCAGGCCTTGACAACCCTTTTGGGGAAGAAATTGTACCTGATGTCCAAGCTCAATCTCCCCTGGCACAACTTGAGGCTGTTTGCTCTCATCCTGTCATGAAATAGCCCCTTTTTGTGCAAATGATTTCATATCACTTTCTCAGTCTAAATTGCACTTTGGCACTTAGTTTTCCTTTGGCATTTTGCTTACTGCTCCTGCCATGGAGAGAGACATAAGCAGTTTCAGATCCTTATGGCATGAAAACATGAGAATCATGGCCTTCCTCTACTCTGGAATAAAACCATGGAATCACAGACTGCTTTGGGGCTTGGGTTGGAAATGACCTTTCAAGGTCATCTAGTCCAACCCCCCTGCAACTAGTCCAACATCTGCAACTAGCTCAACTAGATAAGGAATGGTGGTGACAAATATATTGAATTGGTCTGTAAGCATGTCACTGGAGAAGATACTCAGATTTTCCTGCTTTATAAGTATCCTTTATAGGGCCCAGACTATCAGATCATTTCTATTTCCTCTCACCTACTCTTGGACTTAAGAATACAAGAGAATTCCCTGATTTAGCAAGGATAACCTTGGCTATTTATAATTTTGAGGGGGGGAAAATAAACCCCAACCTACTAGTGGTGTACAGTATAATTAGAGTTGGCACTGTGCAGAGTGGCAAGCGTGGTGATGGTGGTTTTTGGTGCACAAAGAGTTGTGTTCTCCTCTTGTTTTCCAGGTTGGCACACGAAGGTACATGGCTCCTGAGGTACTAGAAGGTGCTATCAACTTCCAAAGGGATGCATTCCTGAGAATAGACATGTATGCCATGGGATTAGTCCTCTGGGAGCTGGCATCACGCTGCACCGCCTCAGATGGTAACCAACATCTTTCATCTCTGGCATTCATGTCATGTTATTCCTGAGGGGTGTCTTTAAGGCCAGAAGATGGCAGGGAGATTCTAGGTCTAGTAAAATAGAGGAGGGGGTTATCAGTCTTGTGGGGACATGAGTGAAACACCAACATCATGCAGTCACTTCATCATTTAGTCTCTTCAGGATTTGGCCTCCCAGATGAGTGTTCTGCTACATGGGTGCCTGTTGTGTTTCTTATCCTGATTGTGGTAAGGAAGAGAGAGAGTTACTCTGGAACTCCTAAGCAGCTGGATTGATTCAGAGTTGGAAGTTTCAGTGCTAACCAATTTATCTTAAAGTACTGCTTTATAAGACACCAATCTCATGTTGGGTTTATTTCCCTTTATTTTTTGAAGCTAAATAAGTGCTTTAACTTCTTTGTTTTACCCCCAGGCCCAGTAGATGAGTACATGTTGCCATTTGAGGAAGAAATTGGCCAGCATCCCTCCCTTGAAGACATGCAGGAAGTTGTAGTCCACAAAAAGAAGAGACCTGTTTTAAGAGAGTGCTGGCAAAAGCATTCTGTAAGTAGCTGTGCAACCCAAGTCCTGTCCCAGTTGGAGCTGTGCATGTGGCTAATCCTGTCTTGTGCTGATAATAGTGGTGTCAGGAAGAGTTGAATCCTTCTAGGAAGAACTAGAAGGACTCTGAGCTACTATGTTCTTCATCTCAAAATGAGTGATTTGAAAGTTTCACTTTGTTGCTCAGAGAGGAGATTCTTGAGAGTTACTTAGGAATCAAAGAATCATTTTGGTTGGAGAAGGCTTTTAAGAGCATGAATCCCAACTGTTAACCTAACACTGCTGAGTCACCACTAAACCATGGCCCTCAGCATCACACCTCCATGGCTTTTCAATCCCTCCAGGGATGGTGACTCCACCATTGGCCTGGGCCAGGGCTTGACAACCCTTTTGGGGAAGAAGTTGTTCCTCATGTCCAGCATAAATTTCCCCTGGCACAACTTTTCCTCCTGTCCTATCTCTTGTTACCTGTGAGAAGAGAGCAACCTCCACCCCCCCTCCAGCCTCCTTTCAGGCAGTTGGAGAGAGTGAGAAGGTCTCCCCTGAGCCTCCTCTTCTCCAGGCTAACCAAGCCCAGTTCCCTCAGCTGCTCCTCACAACACTTGTGCTCTAGACCCTTCCCCACCTTCCTTGCCCTTCTCTGGCCACACTCCAGCACCTCAGTGCCCTTCTTGGAGTGAGGGGGCCAAAACTGACCCCAGGATTGGAGGTGTGACCTCCCCAGTGCCCAGTCCAGGAGGCCAATCCCTGCCCTGCTCCTGCTGGTCATGCTATTGCTGCCCATGATTAAAATACATTTCAGAACTAATAATCTTGCTGGACTAGAGGAGTGCTACAAAGTGAGCACAGTAACACAGGGTATGCAGTGTTGGGTGAGAAGCTTCTGGGATCACTTAGGGAGGAGTTGCATATCCTGATCTGCTTTGTGGCCCTTGCAGTGACACCACTGCTTACTCCTAGCACTGGCTTTGGCTTTGGTTTGTTTTCTTTCAAAGGCTGTGCTGTTAGGAACAATAGCTGACACTGTCTGTCTGCAAGGAAAACAAGTGTGTTCCCATCTGCTCCTTGTCAGCAGCATTTTGCTGTATTAGCTCAGTGTTACATTGAGGAGAGTTAACTGCTGGCAGATACAAATCCCCTTTTGTGGTGGTTGAGTCCTTTGAAAGTTTCATATGATCCCTGAAGAATTTAACCCTTTTTAGTGGGAGATCTGTCAGAATCCTGTGATGACTTTACCAGCAGACTCCAATGTTGGGTGGTGAAAAGGATTTGCTCCTTGCTGTGTGTCCTGTTTAAACAGAGCACGCCACGATGGAAGGCCCCATCTGCCCCAAAGCAGTGTGACATAGCTTCCTGTGTGACAGAAGGGTGACAACTCAGCAGATGCACCTTAAAATGCAACTTCTTATTAGAACTTCTAGGTGACCCCAACTTCATAAATCTTGCTGCTGACTCTGTACACTGTTACTTTTCACACAGTCATAGCACGGGTTGGGTTAGAAGGGACCTTAAAGATCATCTTGTTCCAACCCCCTGCTATGGGCATGGACATCTTCAACTGGAACAGGTTGCTTAAAGCTTCCTCAACCTGGCCTTGAACACCTTCTGTCCACTAGATGAGTGACAGAGAGTCTCTCTGAACCCCTCTGCATCCCAAAGGGAAAAAGAATGGAATAAGGGAGAGAGACTTAGGGGTTGGGGAAAAACCCCAACTAAAATAGCTTCAATGAAGATAATAATAAAGTGAAATATTTACAAACCAATATAGAACCCAGCCCCCTGATGGCCAGTACATCACTGTTAATGCTGTGTATCAGCACCAGGGAAGTCCCAGGCTGGACTCAGCAGCAGATGGGAATCAGATTCAGGAGCTGAATTCTGGGACTGGATTCAGGAACACATGGATCAGGATCGAAGGCAGAATGGGCACTCGTCCTTGGTCACTGGCCACTGAAGGAGAGGCTTGAGCCTCATGATCCCTCAGCTTTACCCTGACTATGATGTCCCTGGGCTGGAATCCCTTGCTGGCCAGTCCAGGGTCACCTCTCCTGTCCCCTCCTCCCTGCAGGTGTCACCTCTGACTTCCTGCAGCCCAAGGTGGGACACGAGCTGGAGCAGTGCCCTTGTTGTGCAGAGCAGCAAGCCTAAGGCAGAGGCTTTCTTCAGCCCAAGGCTTGGCAGGAGCTCTCCCCATGGAGTGTTGTCAGTGCTAGCAGCAGAGCCTGGCTGGGAGAACATGCTGGGAGCTGCAGCAAGTGCAGCCCTGAGAGGGGACTGAGCTGGGAAGGGAAATCCCTGAGCAGAGCTAGTTCTGTTCTAGCTCAGACCAGGAAACCAGAACATCCAGAACCTTTCTGGGCCACCTGTTGAGTGCCTCACCAGCCTTGGAGTGAAGGATTGGCCCTGAACAAGTCTGGTTGCTGTAGGCTCTGCTGTAGGTCTAGCAGTCCTTTCCTTCCTTAGAAGAGATTACTTCAGTCAGTGTAAGCCCAGAAGTGGCAGAGCAAAGGGAGGACCTGTTCTCAGTCACAGAGAGTACAATGCTTCTGTAGTAGAAGTCCCTGGTGCAGGTGGTAGATGTTGTAACTCCCCTTTGCTGTGTGCTCCCAGGGAATGGCGATGCTGTGCGAGACCATAGAGGAGTGCTGGGATCACGACGCAGAGGCCAGGCTGTCAGCAGGGTGTGTGGAAGAGAGGATCATTCAGATGCAAAAACTAACTAACATTATAACCACAGAGGACATCGTGACTGTGGTCACCATGGTGACAAACGTTGACTTTCCTCCCAAAGAATCCAGTTTATGATAGTTGCACTGGTCACCTTCCTGACCACCAGGACTCTTCAGAGGAGCTGCTAAAGCTAACGAGACTGCTTTACACCCTTGCTGTTTTCTGTGTGAAAAGAATGGTAAGTCTCTCTGGAAGATCATCAAGAAGGTGTTTGTCCTTTATCTCCCCCTTCCTCCTCCCAAATGTGGATCCATGAGACTCTTGGCATTCCCTGCTTACACCTGAAGGACATATGACTGAGAATCCAGATCATGCTCTTCATTAAGGAACTGAAATGAAGACTATGGACCTGTACTGGCTAATCAAGCATTTTAAAAACTGACATCAGATTTCTTAATACCTGTCAGAAGAGACTAATTCCTTACATGAACTACTGTTGGGCTTTTTTTTTTTTTAAATCAAACATTTCATTTCAGATTTAAAAAAAAAAAAAAGGGTAACTTGTTTTTATTGCATTTGCTGTTGTTTATAAAGATGACTATTGTAATGCCAATATGACACAGCTTGTGAATGTTTAGTGTGCTGCTGTTCAGTGTACATAAACAGAAGTAATCAAGTGGGATAGAGCAAAGAGGCTTCCAAGTATTACTTAACCTCCCTCAACAAGGTATACCTCAGTTCCACCTCTGCTAAATGATGAGATTTGACAACACTAACGAAATCAGAGTAATAAAATCGATCCGTGTTTTGTAAATGATGTATTTCAAATCCACTGTGTTATTTAAAAGGGTAAGCTATGCTTCATGCCAACAGTAAATGGCCATTCCTAAAGCAGTGTTTTTAGCCTTTTCTTGTACTAGCTTGTTGTGTATAAAAAAAAAAACAAAAACAAAACAAACAAAAGTGCTGTTTATTGAAACCAAGTTTTTCCTCCCTCTTTTAGTTTCAAGCTTTTTCCTCTTACCTCCATGTCCCAGAGTATCTCCTATGTTTATTTAACTGAATACTATTTAGGTTTGCTGTGTCTGAGGAGTATTTGAAAACTTAAGCATGACTTTTTTTAATGTTCTGTGAGCTGTGACACTGGAAAGCTCTGAATTCTTGCTCTGTTTTTAAAGAAGTCTTTTCCTATTTATGTTTGTGACCAGGTCTGCCTAGCGTGTTCTGTTTCGCTAAACAGGATGCAGTGGCTTCTGTATCACTGTTTCAGGATCACCTCAGGAAGCTCAGTGACCCCCAATTCCTTCCTCTCTGCTTGGAGATTTGCAACTTTGCTCTACTTGACAGCTTGGTGCCATCTTCCACCTGATAAACGTGGGTTTGTCCCAGAGTGGGACAGAAACGCTCTAGCCACAAGTTTCAAGCTTCTAAATGCTTACAGATTTCAGGGAGAATTGAGTCCTGCTTACAACTGAGAATATGCAATGACTACCTAGAGGTAACGAATCCCAACAGCCAGAGCACAGGCTCCCAAAAAACACCCAGGAAAAACTTGGCCTGCACAACTCCAACATCCCTTTTTATGGGCTTTAGGAAGTCATGCCTTGTATCCAAATTACAAAGGGACTGGTAGAGAGGTGCCACAGTGCTTCTCAGAAGTGCTGGTTCACTGCATTTATTTGCTCTCTTCCAAGGGTAATAAATGTTGGAAGCCTCTGGAGTGCAGAAGTGACAGGAGGCAGTAGGAAGCTGCGTGTTCTGTCGTCGTGTCCTTGGTTTTTACACCCTGTGCTCGGTGTCTTTGGAAAGAAGCTTTTAATGCTGCAGTCAGGGGCTCACTGAGAATGGTAACAATTGATCTGTGCACCCATGAGATAACTTTGTCTTACATGAACTTCATTTCTGGGGACATAAGAGACCACCTGGATAAACAAGACTAGGTCAACATGTAGGGAGTAGAAGTGTGTAGCCATGCCACTCGTGTCCATTGTGCTGTTCCTCACCTGAATGGCTTGGGTTTGTAGGTAGCCAGAACTGTGAAGGATCACTGATGGTCTTCAGCCTGGCTGGGGAAAAAAAAAAAGAAAGAAATCTAGTTTGTGGCTGTGTCTTTGACTGATGCTTTCCTTTTACTTCTGCTTTTAATCCAGGGACATGACTTTCTGCACACAGCAGCTGAGTTCTGAACCAGTAAGAGTCCATTGGTACTTCACTGAAGACCTCAGTGCTCCCAATGTGTTTTAACCTCTTGACTAGCAAAACCAGAGTAAATAGAGATGGTGTCAAAATCTGTTACTCAAGATTTGATACAAAAATTGGCCATCTATAAAACCTTTGTCATCAGTGTTAAAGCTCAGCTGCTGTGGCCTCTCCACAGCACAGCGGTGGGGACTTGGGTGCTGCTCCCACACTCGCTGAGCCTTGCATCAGGAAAACTGAGACAACTTCATCTCTATCCCCAGCTGCTTAAATGTTGCCCTACTCCAAGTTTCCTGACTTTGAACAGCATAATTTAGCATCACTGTCAAAAGGATGTTCATACTATAAATGCTATTTAGTTGGCAAAAACGATCCCCCCCTCTCCAGCTGCTCTGGTTTGCCTGTTCTCCCAGGGCATCTCAACTTGCACATCTCTTTTACTTCTAGAGCATTAAAGGTGCAAGTTGAGGAGATGCCCGAGCCAGCAGCACTTGGCAGGTGTTAAGGGAGGGCAGGGCTCTGTCAGGCTGGTGCTACCAGAAGTAGTTTGGCACTGCTGACCCCAGCAGGCAGTGATGGTTGGCCCCATAGCTCCGGTAGCGACGCAGCACGTGGCTATGAGCTCCAAGAGGTCATCGTGTCCCGTGGCTGAGGAACAGCCACTCCCTTGCTCTTCCCTCTCAGCCAAGTGCTGAAACAATGACCACAGAACTGCTCGGTGAGCCTCTTCTTGGCCTCACCAGAAGTTTAAAGTGACTTTTCCTATTGTGTCAAGGTGAGGAGCTTCATCCTGCATGGCTTTCTACTTAAGACCACCTGTGCTGTAGGGTTTGGGAGCAGAGACCATGCCTCGTGGTGTTGGAGTTGTTGACCTAGTGCTGTCAGTGGTGGTGGTATCTGAAACTGCACCGTGAGGGCTGACACCTGCCACTTTGTACCTGTGGAGAGGAGAAGGGCTTGGTGTAGCTTTCAAATCCCACCTTTCCCTCTGCTAACTGAATGGTAACCAGGCAGTACTAAGACTTGTCCTGTTCAGATTAGCATTGGGCAGAATAACTAGGGTTAGCAGTTTGCTCTCTTTCCAGCTTCTCTTTTCTTTTTAACCCTTGGTACAAAATGCAGTACAGCTGCAGGATACCTTCACGGGCAAAATGATTCAAGTAGCATCCTTGATGGAACATCTTTTACCTCAGATACTCAACCAGCAGCAGTACTTTTGGGTTTTTTTTTCTCCTTTGATTTTTTTTTTTTGAATGCTGTTTCAGTCCATGATACTATTTGTTACCTCTCCAGATTTTTGGTAAGCAATTCATTTTTCCCTTTCCTCTTTGTATTTGTCAGTGTTTTGGGCACAGGTTGTTGTACTACTGTCAACAGGTACTTGCTGTTTCTTTTGCAAGTGCTAGAAACAAACCAACTCCCTCCCCTGCCCCCCACCCTCAATAAAGTGATTGTTAAATATTGTACAAATAAAAATGTATACTCTTGCTCCCCTCTCTCCCCCCAAAAAGTTAAAATAAACAATGTGACTACTATGATGTGCACATGCCTTCTTTCACCTTGTCACGCTGCGGAGAAGAGACCTGTGGCTGCTCCCACCTCTGACTCTGGAGCTGCAGGGTGAGTTTTGGGGGCACAAAAAGAGAATGGAGAAGACCTTGCAGTTGAAATTTGGGGAAGCAAAAGCTGAATCAGCAGCACCTCCAGCACTTCTGATGGAAAACTGTCTGCTGTGCTGAAAAGAGAGGTCACAGTTCTGTGGTCTTTAACCAGCAGGGTGTGGTGAGCAGGACAAGAGGCACTTTCTGGCTCCCTAGCAGGGTGAGGCAGGTGCCTGCCAGGAGGACACGAGGGCAGGGAAAGGCTTGGGTGATGTCTTGGTTGATTCCACATGCTGCAGCCAACATTCCTGTTCCAGAGAAGTGTTCTGCAGGGTGGGTGGCTGATGGTGAGCAGGGAGCTGCCACACAGCCTTCCAGTGTGCAGAAGGGTGGCTCTGAGGGAGATCACTGAGATTTTGTCTTTTATTTTTAAAGTCAGGCACCTCCCTCCCTTCTAACACTGTCCAGTTTTGTCACCCAGACCTTTACAAACCTGTGGATAGGGTTTAACTGCTATGCTGTTAAAAGGATTAATTTTGTTTTTCCAGCCTGCATTATTGCTCCTGCCAAAGGCTGTAATGCTCCAGCACCAGAGTCTGCAAGGTAAGGATCTGCTTTCCTCAAGGCCAGGTAAGCAGCCTCATGGTCACCACTCCCCAGCCACAGAATCACCTGGCAGGACCAAAGGTGTGAGCAGGGGGAACAGGGGAGCTGCTGCTGTAAGGGATTTAATCAGCCCTACAGCCCTGCAGAGCCAGGTGCCTGCAGCTCCTGGATGCATTCAGAAGAGTGTGACTAGCAGGTCAAGGGAAGTTCTCCTCCCTCTCTACTCTGCCCTAGGGAGGCCACAGCTGGAGCAATGGGTCCAGTTCTGGGCTCCCCAGTTCAAGAGGGACAAGAACAACTGGAGAGAGTCCAGCAGAGGCTAGGAAGGTGCTGAGGGCACTGGAGCATCTCTGGCAGGAGGAAACGCTGAGAGCCCTGAGGCTGCTGAGCCTGGAGAAGAGCAGCCCCAGAGGGGAGCTGCTCAATGCTGAGCAAGAGCTGCAGGCTGGGGGCAAGAGGCTGGGGCCAGACTCTGCTTAGTGGTGCCCAGGGCCAGGCCAAGAGGCACTGGGCACAAACTGGAAGCCAGGAGGTTCCAGCTGAGCAGGAGGAGAAGCTTGTTCGGTGTGAGGGTGTTGGAGCCCTGTCCCAGGCTGCTCAGAGAGGCTGTGGAGTCTCCTTGTGTGGAGAAATTCCCAAGGCAGCTGGAGGTGATCCTGGGCAAGCTGCTCTAGGCATGATTCTGTGATTGTCTGCAGCTTGTTCAGTCACCATGACACTAACCCCTTACAAACATAACCCTGCATCAAATGGAACACAAGCATCACCTTTCATCCACATCTTTCCCACTCTACTGAGTGAGTGGTAACTCCTTCCTTCCCCTTTTCAAAAGACCATCTTGCTGTGAGCTACACTGAAACACGAAGAAGTTTGTGTTGGCTGAATAAATACTCCATTATAATTCAAGTACTTCTGCAAAAAGTCTTAAAACATCTTTATTTGTAGTTTGCAGCAGTGCTCCCTTTTGCCAGCATCACAGAGGTTGTCTAAGCCATCACTGAGAGAATAGGCCACAGTCAGGATAATCCTATGACTGATTTTGCTGCTGCTTTGGAAGTACTGCTCTGCTCTTCAAGCTGTGCAGTGGGGTAGACAACAGCCTCATGAAGCAGGAAAGGGCAGAAGAAATGAAATAACTCTTGAAGAGGAGGGCTCTGAGTGAGAGCAGAGCAAAAGGGTCCAAGCATGAACAAACATCACTGAAATGTCTTCAGCTTTTTGACAGACAAGCCCTGGGGCTGCTAAAAATATGTATGACATTATATGGGCTTCAAGGTAAAAATGAGTTAACTTTATTCAGGGGGGGAAAAAAAAAAAACCTCCTGGCTGTTCTGCATCATAAGAGGAGGGTTAGAGTTCAGCATGTCCTTCACTACCTCCAGCCACTGCCATCAGCAAGGTCACACTATTCTAGCAGCTCGGATTTACCCAGTATGTCCTTCATGTGGTGCCAAACCAAGGGTAACCCTGCCCTGGAAAGAAACATCCTTCTGATGCTGGATCTTGGAATTACAGCTACCATATTCTACACCTTTCACACAGGTCTTTCACCAGACCAGCTGTAAAATCCACTCCTCACCCCAGCTACAGTCCACAGCAGCTCTGTGAGAGCTAGGCCAGAGGGCCAGGGAGACACAGGTGCACATGGTCAAGTCACACCTTGAGCACTGGACTGCTCACTGCTGGCAACAGCCAACCACTTTGGAGAGAAGGTGGGTTGTACTTTGCACAAAGAAATAGCCTGAGCAGCTGAAGCTAGTTGTGATTAAAGGTTTAATTAAGTAAATTTTCCATGCCAAGTCAAATTGGAGAAGAAAAAGTACTTAGTTTGGTGAGCTTTAAACTAAAGCTTTTAAGTATGAGCTTTGAACTGCATTAGAGATGGATGTGTGCTTCAGAATGCAGTGTGGGTGGCAGCACACTCCTGAGCCAGGGTCTGGACCAGGCTTGATCTGAGATGCAGACATCCCAAAGATCTTGGACTTCTCCAGAGTGGAAAGGGTGTGTGAGAGGAAAGGACAGAGCTGGGCTGCCTGAGGGCTGCAGTCAGTCACATTTATGACCATTAGAAGGTAAGATCAGTAAGTTCTCTTGAAAAACCAAAATCCCAACCTTATCACTAAAGCAAACTTCTGCCAGAAACTTACTAACCTGAACACTCTACAGCCTGGAGTTACAGTGATTTAACAAGTGAGGCTGCAAGGTGCAGCAAGCTCAGAGCCAGCTGAGGGAGGATGTTGCCCACTGCTTCACATCTGTTGGGCAGTTGGGGTAGACTTGCAAAGCATCCATGATTTGATTGCTGTCCAAAAGCAGCCTCATCAAGAGGTACTCTCTCTGAGCACGGACAGATGGCTTCTCTAGTGGTTTTACTAGTTCCAGTTGTACTAAGTGTTCAAATGCCTAAAAAGGAAAGAAAAAGAGATCAGGAAAAGGAGGGATGCCATCATGCCAGGCTGTACTGCTCCTTTGGAATGACCTCTTGAGGTGCTGTTTGGACAGAAAGCTGTGATCAGAGGATGTTAGGGCTTGGAGGGGACCTCTGGAGATCATCTAGTCCAATCCCTCTGGCAGAGCAGGGTCACCTACAGCAGGCTGCACAGGAGGCCAGGCAGGTTGGGAATGTCTCCAGAGATGGAGACTCCACCACCTCTCTGGGCAGCCTGGGCCAGTGCTCCACCAGCCTCAAAGTGAAGAAGTTCCTCCTTATGTTTAGCTGGAACTTCCTCTGTTCCAGTCCGTGCCTGTTCCCTCTTGTCCTGTCCCTGGGCACCCCTGAACAAAGCCTGGCCCCAGCCTCCTGCTCCCCACCAATTAATTATTGATAAGATCCCAGGGGGCCAACAGTAACTGACAGCTCTGTTGTACCTTTTGGCTTTCTTCTTAAATGGTATCTGCAACCTGGTTATGTGTCACTGGCTGGGAGTGACTCTGTTATTCAGGGAAATAGACTGTGGCAAGATCAGCTGGGCTTGGTTAGTCTGGAGAAGAGGAGGCTCAGAGGAGAGAGCTCACTGAAAGGAGGCTGGAGCCAGGTGGGGGTTGGTCTCTTCTCCCAGGCAACAAGCAACAGGACAAGAGGAAACAGCCTCAAGTTGTGCCAGGGGAGGCTTAGGTTGCATATTGAGAAAAATCTCTTCCTCAAAAGGGTTGTCAAGGCCTGGCCCAGGCTGCCCAGGGCAGTGATGAAGTCACCATCCCTGGTAGGGCTGAAAAAATGTGTAGATGTGGCTCTGAGGGCCATGGGTTAGTGGTGACCTGGCAGTGCTGGGTTAATGGTTGGACTTGGTGATCTGAAAGGCCTTTTCCAGCCAAAATGATTCTGTGATTCTATGACATCTATGCACTAGAAAACCAGCCCAACATCTAAATACTTTACAAGCACAAAAAGAAGACGCTTCAGGCTTACCTTCATGACAACTGGCTTTTCAAAGTTGTACATACAATGTGCCTTCCTTTGGATGAACTTCTGGAATTCTGTATCAGGATAGGGGGGGAAAAAGAAGTTAGCTGGGGGAAAGTAAATGATTTAGTGGTTGTAAAGTTCATGCATCTCTCTCACCATTGTAAACCATCTGGAAGTTAAATGGTTCTCCTTCATAAACTTCATTTAAGTGTTTCATAGCTATGATGAGGCAGATTTCCAGGACAGACAAACCTAAAGGGAAAGACAAGAGCCTTCACTATTTTTCCTAAGCATGTCAGAATCACAAGCAGTTCACATTCTGTTTTTATGTGCTGGAGGCCTCACCTATTTTTGTAATCTATCCTTGTAAGATTAAAAAAAACCCAAACAAACCAAACAGAAACCCAAAACTGCAGAGGCTAGATAAGAGTGTGTTTTGTTTTCCAGGTATCTGAAGCAAGACTGTGAAGAAATAGGCTGCTTCCATCAAAAAGCAAGAAATTTAAGTGTCAAGAATTTTCAGCTGCACCAAGACAATGTCCCTGCTCCTTTACAGCATATCATGAGAGGAGTTTGAAGAGATTATTCACTATTCACAGCTAAAGAAGTGATAGAGGCAATGAGCTCTGTGGTACCAAGGAGACTTTGGGAATCACAGGCTTCAGACAAACCAATGCCTGTAAAATCTGGGAGCTGTAAGGAAGCAGTAGGATCAGCTGATGTAGGATTCCTGATGAGGGAAGCAGTTCCTCCTGTGACTGTATTTAGCCTTAGTACCCTCACCAGGAGACATTTATTTCTTCTCCCTGTTTGTACAGGTTCCAAACCACTTTTTCAGAGAGAAGTGAAGCATGTGCTCAGTACTTCCCATTAGTGGAGCTTCACCAGGGGAGAAGCCCTGGAGGAGGCACAGGCAGCAGCCAAGGTGCCAGAGGAGCCAGCACAGCACCAGCTGCAGCTCCATTCACCACAGGTAAGCACATGCTGCTGGAGTTCTGAGAGCACAGAACCCCAGTACACACACTCAAACTGTGGCTGTAGCCAATTCTCAGAGGGTTTCACTGTTACAGCTCCCAGCCAGGATGTCTGCAGTGTCCTCTAGCTCCCAGCACTGGCAGGAGGAGGTCAGTATCAGTATCTGGACAGAAACCCTGCCCAGGCTGCCTCCTTCAGCCAGGCTCCTGGTGCTCTCCCTGCCTGGCAGGTGCTGTCTGGTACTGAGAGCTGTCAGCCTGTGTCATCACAAGACACTGCCCCAGCTCCCTGTGTTGTAGAACTTCCATCAACTATCCTTTAACTCCATTTGTGGTTTACCTGGCATTGTTTTATCCACACACCTTAGTGGGCAGAGGTATTCCCTGCAACAGCACATACCAACGAAGGACCCTGCCCTATACAGCACCTCTTGCATCAGAAGGATTTCAGGGAGGGATTTGACACATTCCATACTCTTAAGAAACATGAAGGGGGAAGAGCTGAGCTTTACCATGTACAATGTTTGCTTTGGAGTCAGTTCTACACAGCTTGCTTGCCCCCTGAAGATCTAATGCAGTGAGGTGTGGGTGATGCACAGTAATGTTACATACAGCCAGCATCTAAAAATAAAGCAGAAGACATTTCTCATTTAATTACTAATTACCAGACATACTTCTTCCTACTTAGAGACAGAACACAGAAGAACACATTTCCCCTGGAGTCATCTACTGGAAACATTAAGGAAGAAACCCAACACACACAGCAGGCTCATACTGAAAACCTTCCAAATAGCTGGTAGCTACAACTACATTTTGCCAGGAAGCTTTTCCAGGCTTTAAACTTTCAAGTCTCCTCACTAGAGGAGATAAACACTCATTAACTTGTTTATATTCATTTCAGTGAATTAGCATAACTTCAGTGATTGCTGTAAGGGTGTCTTCCAACTACTTACAACTATCTTGTCATCTTCCTGGACTTCAGTAAAGCCCTGATATTATTTCCCACAGTATTCTCCTGGAGAAGCTGGCTTGGACAAATGTATGCTTCACTGGGTGAGATAACTGTCTGGATGGCTGAACTCAGAGAGAGGTGGACAACAGAGCTACATCCAGTTGGTGGCTGGTCACCAGAGGTGTTCCCCAGGGCTCAGTTTTGAGGTCACTTCTGTTTCATATCTTTAATGATGATCTGGATGAGGGGATGCAGTGCACCCTCAGTGAGTCTGCAGATGACACCAAATTGGGTGGCAGTGTTGATCTGCTGGAGGGTAGGAGCTCTGCAGAGGGGTCTGGCCAGGCTGGATCCATGGGATGAGGTCAATGGGATGAGGTTCAACAAGGCCATGTACTGCATCCTGCACTTGGGTCACAACCTCATCAACACTGCAGGCTTGGGGCAGAGTGGTTGGAAAGCTGCCTTGGGGGGAAAGGACCTGGGGATGCTGGTCAACAGTGGCCAAAGATGAGCTAAGTGTGCCCAGATGGTCAAGGAGGCCTGGTCTGTATCAGAAATGGGTGTGGCCAGTAGGACCAGAGAAGGGATTGTCCTCCTGTAGTGAGCACTAGCAAGGCCACACCTCGATTCCTGGGTTCAGTGCTAGGTTAATGGTTGGACTGATGATTGTAGAGGTCTCTTCCAACCAGCACAATTCTCTGATCCAGAGGGAGACTCTTGCTGCCCCTAAACTAGAAATAATCTGCAGTCTTGAAACAAACTCTAGTAAATGGAGAGCTACCAAAAAGAGGACTCTGGTCATGCTCAGTGTTTCAGAAGTAGAGGAGGAAGCCTGTGATCTAGTTTTTGGGGTGGCTCTAAAGCCAGTGCTGGGAACAGCTGTCAGCACTGAGGAGTCCAAGAGCTGCCCACCACAGAGCTGAAGGTTACAAGCTGAATATTTGCACATGACAAGACACATAGGTTAGTGGGCTTTTCACACTGACAGAGGCACAGAGATATTTTAAGCTGATTAAATAAGTGTTACTTCTCTTCTGTAATGAATGTTGCTGTGTTTATATTAACTGTGTTAAAAGAACAGAAGTGAGAAGGGCAGATGAAAAAAAAAAACAGAAGAGAGCTTCCAAGAGAGCCTGTCCACACTTGAATCTTTAGCTGGCCTGTCAGGATAGGAGGAATCAGCATTACCTCCTACTTACTGAACACAGAAGTCCTCTCTCTGAGGAGACAGGAGAAGGAAGGCAGCAGTCTCCTTTTTCCTCACACAGGGAGGAGGCTTTCCTTCTCCCCTCTAAGATAACTGGGAAAGGTTGAAGCTACCAAGCAACATCCTGAAAGCTTCCTCAGGCCCTCGATGCCAGATAATGCAGTTATTTGGCAGATCAGAATTAGCTTCTGCCTCTGTATTTTGAGGGATTAGTAGCCTTCCAGCACCTCCAGATTTAGAAGATTAAGATCACATTTCCTGGACTAGTGTCACAGTAATGGATGAATTCAGGGCAGCATCTAGGCTACCTGAATAGTTCCATATATGAAACCAGCTCTGGAAAACAAAGCGGTGCCTAATCATACAGTTCATGAAGTGATTTTATCTGGTACTCCACAGGAGAAGAAATTGGAAGTGACAAAAGAAAACAAAAGCATTTCCTCTGCATGCCTAACAAGACCACAGAGATATGGGAAAGCTCTTACTCAAGAGATAGCCAGGAGCAACTAGTCCATAAATACAAGTGCTCAGGAGCACTGTGGCAAGAGCAACAGTTGAGGAAGAAGGAGGAATGGAAAGAGAAATGACATCAACAAATACTTCAGCTCCAAGTTATTCCAAATGCAGCACCATGTGCTTTTCATGCCCAAAGTGCACATACCTTCACCAAGAGTTATTCAAGAGTAACCCAAAAAAACAGCCCAGGAACAGAGAGACCCCACTGGTCTCAGGAGGAGGAGGACAAAGTGGAGAGTGTAAAAATACAGTAAAAAATGGCACTGAAATGTATCAATCTGTGAAGAAGACAGACATTGATGAAGCTGGTCTAGTCTAGTGAAAGAGGAGGAATATTTGCCTGCAACAACAGACTTAAAGAAAAAGCATGGTTTAGTACAAGCAGTTTTCAGACTCTCCAGCAGCCAGAAAGAATCTCACAAAGGGAAGAATGTTTTGAAAGCATTTCACCTAGAATTTTGCTTTATAAAGGGAAAGACCTGGCAAAAGTTATTTCAAACACCAGAACCCCACCATCATTGTAATTCAACAGCACATCCTCACAACACAACTGCTACAGAAACTAAACCTACACAACCTCATTAACACAGCATGGACTGATCAAACATGCCAGAAAGCAGTGCTGCCAAAAGCCCACTGAAGAAAAAGGTGTTTCAAGTAAAGCTCAGGTAACTGGCTTGAAAACCACAAGTGTCATTTCCCAGTTCTTTAAGTCAAGAGGATATTCTAGCCAGATCCCAGCACATACCAACAGCAAATGAAGCGAGCGCAGATCTTTAGTGTAGTCAAAGAGGTTCTTCAGCACATCTTGCACAGCTCTGTCCTCTGAGAGATGCTGGAAAAGAAAGGGAAATCACATTTGGATCAGCTCAGCCAATCATCTGATACTCACCTGCAAACACAAGGCAGCTCCTTTTCAGAAAGAGCTCAGCTTATGCTTGACAATACAATTCTTCATGCCTAACCTTAGCTTTCTGGTCTTTTTTGTGATCCTTCCAATCTTATCTCCAGACTTCAATAAGCAAAGATTCTCTATTACAATCTTGATTTGTTCCCTATCAAATTTAAACAGCAAAAGGAAATACTAATCTTTATATAAAGACTTTACACTTATAAACTGCTCTTACTCTAGAAGTTATACCAAGTACACAGAGTTCTAAATACCTGAATGTTGTTATTCCATTTCTGTGCAAAAGACTCATCAGGAAATGTAGCAGGGAGAGAAAGTTGTTCCTCGAATATCTTCAAGTATTTTTGGAAATCAAAGGAATTCAGTACGTATATCTGTCGGTGAGAGAACCTGGATTTTACTCTCTTCTCCAACAGCTCCAGGATATCCTTGGGAAAAACAAAACACAAGTAGAAATAATCATTACAAAAGCAGATGCATTTAGTGCATTCTTTGCTACAGTAAGAACTGCAAGAGAAAACAGCAGTGTAAACCTTGTTGATTAAATCATTAAGCTTACAACTGTTCTGACAAGACCTTTGCTAATGATCATAATCGATGTGCTTCCAATGCCTAACAAGGAGCCATTTCCCCATATCATGTGATGCACTACATCACACAGGATAAGTAGTTGCTAGGATACCCAGCAAAACTGCTCCAAAGATTATGTAAATATTTCAGTTACTCAAGTCTGTATTCAAGATATTTCAGCCTATCACAGCTCTAGCCAAGCTGACTGTTCGGTGGCTACGCAGGTTGGCAACTGTCAGTTCACAGGCCTTTTGTCAGACTGCAAGAATCCAGCTTCAAACAACCCAAAACAACGTAAGAGCCAATATTTATCTTCCCAGAATCCCAGGTTGGAGGGGACTCTGGGGATCATCCAGCCCAAATCCCCTGCTAAAGCAGGGGCACCCACAGCAGCTTGCCCAGGATCACCTCCAGCTGCCTCTGGAATCGATTACACTTCTAGTGTCTAGGAATTTGGGGTGGGCCTTTTTGGGTTTTAAGGGTTTGCTGTATGTTGGTTTTGGTGTTTTTTCTTGTACTTAAAAAAAAAAACCAACCTTCAAGAGTTGAGAGTATTGTGTCCAGTTCTGTGCTTTCAGGTTCAAGAGAGACAAGGAACTACAGGAGAGAGTCAGCAGAGTAAGATTCCAGGAGAGGAGAAGTGAGAACGTTCCAGTGAAGACAAAAGTCTCTTTAAACCAGGTAAAAACTCTGAATGAGGAAGTGTGATTTCTTACCTGTCTACATGTAAGTCCAATCACTGTCACTGGAGTCTGTGCTGACTGGGATATGTCAAAGAGGTTATAGAGCAGGGTCTGGTTCTTGTGATGAACAAACAAGTCAAATTCATCCAGTATAAACAAGACTGGACAGCTGCTGGTTCGATCTCCTGAGATGGCAATTGTAAAGGTTAGGATGCTACAACAGCAGCAGATTTCCACCCCTACAGCTTTCCCAAATTCCAGTTTTAACAATTCATGTATTTCCTTTAAGCTTTTCCCTAAGGTCTCCTTTCACACAGGTATGGCTACAACAGAGAAAAGAAAAATGGCTAAGTTGTTGTAGGTTTTGCCCCTGGACTGGGCACTGGGGAGGCCACACCTCCAATCCTGGGGTCAGTTTTGGGCTCTGCACTCCAAGAAGGACATTGTGGAGCTGGAGTGTGTCCAGAGAAGGGCAAGGAAGGGTCTGGAGCACAAGTGTTGTGAGGAGCAGCTGAGGGAACTGAGGTTGGTTAGCCTGGAGGAGGCTCAGGGGAGACCTCACTCTCTCCAGCTTCCTGAAAGGAGACTGGAGCCAGGTGGGGGTTGGTCTCTTCTCCCAGGTAACAAGCAACAGGATGAGCCTCAAGTTGCACCGGGGGCGGTTAGGTTTAACATTAGTAAAAATTTCTTCCCTGCAAGAGTGGTTAAGCATTGGCAGAGGCTGCCAGGGAAGTGGTGGCATCCCTGTCTATGTAAGTGTTCAAAAAACCACAGAGATGTGGTGCTGAGGGCCATGGTTTAGTGGTGACTTGGCAGTGTCAGGTCAATGATATTGGACTTGATGATCTTAGAGGTGTTTTCCAACATTAGTGACTGCATACCTCTACTCTGCCAGGTTTTATTTCTGATTACAAGGAAATACTTCTATGGTAAAGTTTTACAAAACCACTACTTTTCCTGACTTTTATCTGGATCATAGAATCTGTCCTTCATAGCTGACCAATCCCTGCTTTATGACATTAACTTATGTATATGTTTGTTTAGTATTCCATACTTTTTCCATTATTTTGCAGCCATGACACACTCTTGGGCTAGATTTCCTCATACCACCTGTAGAAGCAGATGAGGAAACACATCCACAGTAACTTTTCATTTAAGAGCAAACACACAAGAGTTTCAGAACAGGAGGTGCTAGTGCTTACCTTTCCTTAAAGCTTCCAGAAGAAATGCAAGATTTTCAGCAAAACTGCCCTACACAGAGAAGAAAAAACATTTCACAAGAGATTTGCAGTGTCCTTCTCAGAAATGTGTAACTCCATCAAGTTCTGGCATGCAGTGTAGGCTATCTCCTTCCAACTCCCTGCTCTCAAAACCAGTGTGGATTTCAACATTTACACTGATCCACTTCATTCCAGTCTGAAAACCCCAAACTAATTGCCTGAGGCAAAAATTAGTGATCAGAAAAATATTTATACTATACTAAATCTAGATGTAGCTTTATAATTCAGGGTAGCCTGTGCTCAGCTGATGCTGCAGGGGTAGAGCAGAGAAGTGACTTAGAGTTGCTTGCTGATTGCTTGACACATTTGATTTGACTACAGGAAAGATGAGGAGGGACTTTCTGTCAGGGAGTGTAGTGATAGCACAAGGGGTTATGGTTTTCAACCAGAAGAGGTGTCCCTGCTCACAGCTGGGAGCTTGGACTAGATGACCTCTAAAGGTCCCTTCCAACTCTAACCTTTCTATGATCCTATCTTTAGCATCCTTATTTTCCATCTACACACATGCCAAACCTGCCACCTAAAGTATTCTACTGAGAATGAGCTGCATGCAGCTTTTTAATTTGCAGCCTTATTAGGTAGATGAAAGCATCAAAGCTTCCTGACAGAAAACAAAGAATTGCTGTGCCCATCCTGCCTCAGTCAACACACGCATTTACAGACTCTGAAGCACACAAGTTGTGAGATGGGAAATGACTACAACTGAAGACCACAAGCCCTATCAATTAATCTCTGAAGAGGAGTTGTAAAAGCTAAGAAAGGAAGAGTTTCCATGGACAGAAGACTTTCCTGCAAATCAGGATGTTTCCATGCTTACATGCAACTAAAGGAATTGGATAGCTAAGAGGTGGAAGTAGCACTCCACAATAACTTCATGGGGAAAAGTAGAGGGGAAATAAGGACATTTAAGTCTAGTTTTGCCTCCAGCATTTTTGGTAGTGGAACTGTGGATGCTGAAAGATTGTTCTAGCTTTCTGTTGAAAAGGGAACTCATTCAGATGGCTAGGCTGAAATGAAATACTTGCTATGGTCTTTTTATCACTGCAGCTGTATTTGGAGAAATTTTAGCTCTCCACCCGAAATGGTTTTTCCATTCTCTGTATCTCAGATCATTTAGGATAAATGAGAAACCAAAGCACAGCCTAGGCAACATTTCCAAAAGATAACAAAGCCTAAAAACTCCAATCTAAACTTCATCTTGTATTCCACACTACCTCTAACCTAGCTCTCTGGTTTCTGCTAACTAAAGGAATAATTGTCTTGTCTCTTTAGCTTTCCAAATGCAACTGATGAAAATTAAGCTCATCTCCCCTCTCATAACTCTGCTTTAGCCACTGAGATTGGTGTTACAGTTATTACATAGGGTACCTATGTGCACTCTGCCAATCTCAAAGGCCCTGTCTGGGAGCAAAGGAGGAGATGATGGCCAGGACCTTCTCTTGTACCAGGAGATGGCCTCTCAAGAACACTCACTGAATAACAGGCAACAAGCAGGGTGGTTCACATCCCTAGCCCAAGTTATTTCATACTCCAGTGAGTGAAATTTAATCTGAAGCACTTCAGTTATTATTGACTTGACTACTAATGTAAATGAGGAACAATTTCTTCACTGAAAGTGGTTAGGCATTGGCACAGGTGTCACCATTCCTGGAAGTGTTCAAAAACCATGGAGATGTGGTGCTGAGGGGCATGGCTTAGTAGTGACTTGGCAGTGTTGGGTTAATAGTTGAACTTGATGACCTTAAAGGTCTTTTCCAACCTAACTGATTCTATGATTTAGAGGTTTGAAGTAAGTGTTAAGAAACTTTCCATCTACATTTCCTTCCTCCTCTTGAAAGACACAGCTGATGTTTCTGAAAACAAAGTACCAGGATGCAGTAATATTGCTCAACTGGAAAAGTGACATTCAGCACTGGGGTAGAACACAAGTATTTGCTGGCATGTCTGAAGTGTTTGCAAACCAAGGTCCTCACAGGGAAATGCTGCTACAGTTCACTGCTGCCATCAATTATCAAATATTTTAAAAGAGAAAGATTGGAGAAGCCTGAGCTAGGCCATCACAGTTTTGATAATCAACTCTCATAGCCCCTTCAGTCTCAACAAGCTGCATTCTATAAAGCTAGTTTTCCAGCTGAGGATTTCTGAGGGAGGTAAGTGAAGAGCGTCAGAAAATTGATACTTACAAAAACTTTATCCCCCACCACATTTTCTAGCTGCAACTGTCTGGTGATCTCCTTCAGGGCCACTTTATCATTAGTCTGCAGAAGCCCTGAAAGAAAATGATTTTTCATGAAGAGCTGGCAGTTCTCTTTCACTCCACAAGACCATATCCACAGCCACTAGAAGCTTATCCAGAAGCTTCTCTCCACTTCCACCCTTACAAAGCAATGCCTTTTCCTAAATTAAGGCTAGACAGTTAATTTTCCACATGTAATGAAAAATTATTTAAAACAAAGAGTTCACAACTGAACTGATTTTTAACATTTTGAGAGTTCACTAAACACACAAAAGTTCTTTTTATGTAGAGAGATGCAAAAGACTAAAGGAATTCTGGAGCTCACAGACAAACGTGTCCATCATCAAGGCCAGATTACAACTGCTGAAGCCAAACTGTTTGTTCTGTACATACAATATATAGCAGCTGAACATAACATAATAATTGTTACTTGCCATTTAGATGAACTTCCAATAGGTTCTCACTAGCTTGTTTTATTTCCTTGAGGTCTTTTAAGGCTTGATTTATTAACTAGGGGAAAAGAAAAAGTAATGTCTTTACATGATGATCAAAGTAGTAACAGAAAGAAAAGCGTACAAATGGATATTATCAGACAGGGAACACTAGGTGCAGTTTCATCAAGTATTCCCAAGACTAAAACACCAAAATGATAACTTTGCATTCACTATCATGACTGCAGCAATTACATTTGTTCATTCTGCTCAATTATTAAGGAAAGAAACAGAAAAATAATCCCAGTATTTTAGTCACAGCATCATAGAATCTACGATCATCCAGTCCAACAGTTAACCTAACACTGCCAAGCCACCTCTAAGACCACATCTCCAAGTCTTTCCCATCCCTCCAGGGATGGTGTCTCCACCATTGCTCTGGGCAGCCTACACCAGGGCTTGAGAACCCTTTTGGGGAAGAAACAATTTCTTCACTGAAGGAGTGGTTAGGCGTTGGCCCAGGCTGCCCATGGCAATGGTGGAGTCACCATCCCTGGAGGGGTTCAAAAACTTGCAGATGTTGTGCTGGGGGACACTGGGCAGTGTCAGGTTAATGGCTGCACTCAATGATCTGAGAGATCTTTCCCAACTTGAATGAATCCATGATTCTATGCTTAATTTGACCTGGTATAGACTTGTACTACACGTTCTCACCGCAGTCTTTCCAGATCCTCGGGGTCCAATAATGAGGGCAGAGTTACTTTCTCCATGAGCTGTCGTTCGTTGTAGCAGTTCCAGCAGATTTCTGTGGTGACAACAGCAACAGGTTAACAACTTCAAACCAGACAACATTCACTGAACCTATGGAAAAGTCAAAGGATCTGTACAACAGAAGAGAGAACTTGGAGACATTTGCTCTCAGAGCCACCACTCGGGGCATGCAAGAAGTAACACAGTGACGTACAAAAGGCTGAGTGATCAGATCTCTTAAAACACTTTAAGATAGGAAAACATGCAAAAGTTGAGAGTATCACCAATTCATAAAGTTCTACAGATCCTCACCATGAAAGGAGAGAGGTAAATAATTATTCCTTTCTTCAAAGCAAAAAAAAAATTGCTTTCTGTGATACCACTATAGCTCCCAAAAAGGAAGAAACATAGTGAAGGAAAACCTTGACGCAGGTAAAAGTGAATAATCTAGTGGAATATATTCATTTAGATAATCTTGATAAAACTGATTGTATGCTAAACTGAGACATTCAAAGCTTGTGATGGTAACAGCAATACTGAACTTCAAGTTCATATTCCATTCACGCTCCAAAGAAGGAAGAAAGAACAACTCTACGTTATCTTCAGATAGACTTATCACCTAGTACCACATTTACAGTGCCTATAAAAACTGCTACCACTTCCAAATCCCAAATGTTTACAAATGCATACATTTCCTATGCCTTTTTCTTTTTTTTAAAGTCAGAATATTGACTTCATGCAATTGCTTCTGAAGGAGTGAGAGAATCATCATAGAACAGCTGCAGCTGTTCCAAAATGCATTTGGTTTTGTTCACTATTGGAAAGCTAATTATAGCCAAGAGCCCTAATACATCTTGGGAAAGGAAAAGTAAAAGCTGGGGAGTTGACTGTGTTTTTCCTCCAGTGTAATTCACCATCAGTGGCATATTGAATAGAAAACAGTCTGAAAACTGGCTTTCAGAACTCCAAGAAGCAGAGGAGAGGCTTGTTTTGTAGACTATTAAAATCACAGCAATGTGCTTTCCCACCACCACAACAATCATGACTGTGAGCTCTGCATGTATATAACACTACACTTCATTAATAGCAGAAATATTCTCTTCCACCCTGTAAGGGAAAGGAAAATAAAGCTTAACATCAGGTTAATTCAACTTGCACAAAGTTACTCTTGGCAAAAAATGGATCATTTAAAACAAATTCTTTAGATACATGTTTGGTATGTTCAGAATTTGTCCTGCAGCTGTAAAAAGATTAGTCTTAGGAGAGTTTCATTGTCACAATAGGCCCCTTCTTCCCAACTCTAACCTCCACATCTGGATGACCCCACGAAGCAGCTTTGTTTTAAAGGTGGATCCCTACTTCAAGAAACATGATGTTGGCACCCAAGCTTTATGGTTTACCTTTGACATAGCTACCAATAAACAGAAGAAAATCTAAGTAGAAACAAAGATTCACCACATGAGATGTTAACTTTTTGCCTGGTCAGGTCACTAAACATAGTCTTACAATATACACTAAAAGTATCTTTCAGGCTCAAAAATGTGTTTCAGGCATTACAGACCTGAAACAAGGACAAGAAATCCAAAACTCAAGAGCTTGACAAAACAGCAACAGTTGTATTAAAGCTCTTAAAATCTAAGGCAAACAGGTTTTTGATGCATTGTGCTGCAAGTCATTTAAGGCTGTATAATCTAGATAAACAGAGGTAGCAGAAAATTCTGACTTCACCTGATTATTTTTCTACTGTGCTTAAAGTAGAAATTACTCAGTGTTTGATTCTGCTCTCTCACCTGTACTGATGTTCCATCCCAAACAGTTCTCCAGTAGCATGATGGCAACAGAATCTTTCACGTAAAACCTTTTGCACCTACAGGTACAACACAGGTACTTCAAACACCAGAATGGACCAACAATGCAATGACTGCACTAAAACAAGAGGAAAATAGGCACATCTCTGGGGTGTTACAGCTACTAGAACACATAAGCTTAAATGTCATCAATGATACTGGGTCTTGAAAGTAAGAACAGAGTTGCAGTAGGCAGGATATTGAAACAGATTGTTGTAGAAGTAAAGTTAGTGATAGACATGCGTATTTAGTGCTTTCTGCTAGAGTTTCTTTCCTTCACCCCTAAAGGGATGTTATGCTTGAGAGGAGGCCTCATAGCTGTCTTTAATATCCTCATAGGGGACAGTAGAGAGGCAAGGACCAATCTTTTTAATCTGGTGGACAGCAATAGGACTAGGGGACATAGGATGAAATTGAGTCAGGGGAGGTTCAGGCTGGAGATTAGGAAAAGGTTCTCTACTCAGAGGGTGGCTGGGATCTGGAACAGCCTCCCCAGGGCAGTTGTCTCAGCACCAAGCCTGATGGAGTTTAAGAAGCGTCTAGCTAACGCTGTCAGGCCCATGGTGTGATTCTTGGGGTGTCCTCCATGGGTTTATGAGCTGGACTCAATGACCCTATTGGGTCCCTTCCACCTCAGATAATACTATGATACTTGTCACCAAAATCAGTTCACCTAATTCGTAGTTTTAACTTATGGTATAGGCAAGAGAAAACATTTACAAAGCATCTGATTAGACAAAAATAGATTTATGCAAATCTGTTGCCACAAATGGCTGTGAAAGGGCAAGACCATCCTTCACCACTCTTATTAATAAATAAATTAATTAATAAAATTAAGCTTATTAAGACTCCAAAAAGTAGATTCTAACACCTCAAGCAAGCAAACTTTAGGTGAGAAGCTGAAATACATACAAACCCCATTTACAGCCCTAGGAATTACACCAAATCCCTGTGAGTGCCTTTCAAACAGGTCTAGTGAAAACCTGCAGAATGACAGGAATGGCAGAGAATGGAAAAACCTTCACAGTTTAAAACCAAGGTCAGCTACTGATGATGTTACTAACCTGTGAAATGCATTCTGCACTGGTTCCACTGCTCTCCTTCGCCTTACGCTTGCTCATGGCGGAAGTGTCATCTTTAAATAGGACAGAGAATGGAAAAGTTACCCCAAGTTACTTTACTGCCAAAGCACTAAGTCAGAAACGGTACCTGGAGGTTAGTAAACTCAATTTCATATAGCAAACACAAGAGGGTTGCTCATTTCTAAGAGCTGAGGTTGTAATGAGCATCATTTCTTAACTGATAAAGACGTAGAAGTTCTCCTTACTTGGTAAAAACCCCAAAAGATAACTGAAGCATTTTGAGCTCATTTCTGATGAGATGGAATCCACGTTTACATGCAACTGCTCTCATTTTAGTTGCATTTAAGATAGTTTGAAGCAATGCATTTACATTTCTGGAGCTGGAATGAGCTACAGGCACAGTCATGACAATTAAGTTTTTTAAGGAACTACTGGCTGTCCATGTTTACACTGGTGCAGCTTATAAGGATAACTGCAGTGCCTCTCTAGATAAGCAGCATGAGTAAAAAAACAATTCTCCTTTGTGCTAACAGAAACCTTCCAAGACTTGCTCTACAACAACTGATGCTTATTTTAGCATGACTGNTTTTGGCTAAGCAGGATTGTAAAATATCAGTGGTGTTCTTTCACAGAATCAAAGAATGTTAGGAGTTGGAAGGGACCTTGAAAGATCATCTAGTCCAACCCACCTGCCACAGCAGGATTCCCTAGACCAGGTCACATCCTTCTCCGTTCGTTGTAAGGCAACCATCACTCAGACCCCTGGCACGGCAGCTATGCCTGCAAAGGACAGGGACCGGCTGCTAAAAAATACTTCAATAAAGCAGTTGCTATGGAAGCAGATGCAAAGGAGTGCAAGGCATGAAAACACAAAGCCTTGAGGCCACTACATCGTTTGAACAGGAGCGCTCACTGACTGGTTTGGAATGGAAGGGACCTTCCAAGGCCATCTAGTCCAACCCCTCTGCAGTCAGCAAGGACATCTGCAACAAGATCACGTTACTCAGAGCCCCAAACAACCTGGCCTGGGGTGGTTTCAGGGATGGGACATCTCCCACCTCTCGGGGCAACCCTCAGCATAAAAAATTTCTTCCTTCTGTCTACTCTGAATCTCTCCTCTTTCAGTTTAAAGCCACTACCCCTCGCCCTGTCACAACAGTCCCTGCTAAAAAGATCAGCAACAAACAAAGAACATCAACAACCTTACGGGACGAGCAGCCAGCCCAGCCCCGTTTTTTTATCCAACCCTCGGTAAATCACCCCTCAGACACCCAGTACCGCCCACAGCTCCCACTTCCAACCGATCACCTCCACGCACACTGCCGGCCCGGCCCCTCCGAGCGCCTCGTGGACTCCCTGAAGGTAGCATCGCTACCTCCTCACATCCCCGCACCGCAAAGACGTGCGGCAGCGACCTCCGGAGATCTCCCGGTGGGGCAGAAGCCCCGGTCGCAAGCCGAACCCCTGGATGAATGGGCGGGAGAAAAGCATCCTCTCTTTCCCAGAACCGTCTGCACGTAGGGGGCCCAGTCAAGGCGGAGACCGGCTGAGGCGGGGTCCCGATCGAGGCGGGGTACCGGTCGAGGCGGACTCCCGGTCGAGGCGGGGCTCCGATCGAGGCGGGGCTCCCGGTCGAGGCGGGGCTCCCGGTCGAGGCGGGGCTCCCGGTCGAGCTGGCGAACAGCCTCTCTCCCTGCCGCTGTTCCCTCACCTGAGGCTGCAGCCTCCCGGCGTGCGCGCGCTCCCGGCAGCCCTCGCGCCCCGCCCTCTCACGTGACCACGCCTTCCCGCCTTCCTCCCCCCCC